>CM040404.1:34952583-35150083 GCA_022702515.1 Ilyophis sp. 1 JC-2022
ACCTAATTTCAGCTGGAAGCAGGTCCTGAGTTGAAACACATTAACGCACATTTCAGCGTTTTATTCAGCTCTGCTTCTAAAAAACAACAAACATTTTCCATAAAATCATGAGCTCGTAAGAGAGGAAACTGAAAAAAAGAAAAGAAGCGTGCGGTGTGATGCAGAGCTCTCGTTCCATTAACATTCCTTTAGACTTAATTATTTAACAAAAAGAAAACAAGGAAAATGGGCTTGACACTGATATAAATGGATTTATATCATTCATTTTCATTGAAATGAATGATATAAATTATAGGAATATAATTGACAAAATAATGAAACTAATAGAACTAGTAGTAATGTTGAAAATCTAAATGGTTGGCCCTCCCAACCTCGAGCCTCATTCAGTGGAACCTACTTGTTGATGTAGTCTATACAATTCTTACTCATATTGTCCTCCTTTTTTCAGTTTAACAAGACGTGAGACTGACTGAAATGTTACAGAAAGTATAAAAAGATTGTTTTACCTTTTGCGTGGAGTGGTGCACCCAGCAGCATTAAATAAATCAGCAACAGCAGAGGTTTTTGCATTGTTTCTTCCTCGTACATTCCAGGTTATGTAGAGAATATTGACACACTGCAGTCGGCAGAGAAGCACTTGTTAATGTTGTCAGGATGTCGTGGGCTTATGATTTAGGGTGCAGGTAACGGCACACACTAGTCCAAATCAAATGTCACATGTCTGGGAGGAAAGCACAATAACCGAGCCGGCTGCGTGTGTGTGTGTGTGTGTGTGTGTGTGTGTGTGTGTGTGTGGGTAGACGTGACGCACGGTGTGATATCCTGTTCTACAGTGTTCTACAAATCTGTCTATGGGCGGAGACTTCCACTGCTCTGCTCCGACACTCCTATTTTATTTACAGTGGAGTGTATCTTTTATTCAGATCTTGTAGCCGGGTCAAAGTGTTTTTATACTTGGTTAAATTTCCTCCACATACCGTACCGGGTTTTTTCTTTCCTGGAAAATAATTACAACCTTTAATGGACACTATAGGGAGAGCTAATGCCACACAAACATTGTCTTAACAGAATGTGAGAATACACACAACTTATGCTTCTGACATTACACAACATGCTAGCATTCTTTTTCAGGCTTTCTAACTGCCATAATCTAATTTTAAAAATAAACGTTCATGGTATGCCATTTAGAGCTTCTGTCTCTGGATGAAGGGAATTGTGAGTTTGCTCGTCATGCCATTGAGGAAGGAAGCATTTGGCTCCGGCAGATAAGACGTCGTTTTTGTGTTGTTTACCTCACTACTAGGGGAATACTTCCAGCCCTCAAGGGAATCTTTTTCCCTAACAGTTTCAAGATGTTTTATTTGATAAGGGAGCTGTGTAGACTAAGCAAAGCTTTTTCAGTACGCTCATTTTCAAAGGGATCATTAATGTTACACCCAAACACTTTATTAACCCTACTGTTTCTTATCAAGGGAACATGTTTAGCGCATGTGGTTTCCCTGCTTTTATACTACGCGTCATTTGATTTGGATCAAATCTTGATTTCAAACAATAAACTTACTGTGTAATACTATTAGTAGAAATTGAGGATTGAGTTGAAGAAGGAGATTCATATGTGAATGAAAAGGACTCCTGCACAATGTGAGATACTTGCAAAAAGACATTTAATGGGTGAAACGTTTCAGTCACTTCCACCTTTGTCAGGCTTTTTCAAGTATGCATTTTGTACTTTTCAAAGAACGACACATTAAAAATTTTCCACAGGTCATGCCAGTCTTGTGTGTCGATGTAGAGAAAATGGTACTGCTTTTAACTGTGCAGTAATTCTTTGTAGATATTCCTCTGTTTACAAAATGAATTAAATGACTTTTGAAGTTTTGCTGCAATACTGCCAAAGAAGGAAGTGTATTTTTATTGGGAAAATTCTTTCAACAGCGGAAGGTACTACCAACAAACAAAAACCTTTCAAATCATTTTTTAAATACATACTTTTTTAAATGGAGGAATCCTTGATGTTAAATGGTGTTGTTTAATGACCTCTTAACCAGCACAAGCCCTTAACTAGCACAAGCCTGTATTCGGCCTGGAAGTGCTTTAGTTTATTTGCATTCATTGTGTTTTTGTTTTTTTTTACTGTGAATTTTTCAATCAATCTGGTCACAAAATGTACTGTTTGAAAGTGTTAAAACTCACGGTTATATTTCTATAAACTATTTTACAATCTCAGTGTTATAGCGTAAACAATTTATTATTTTGTAACGTGGCACAAAACAGGCTGGGTCAGTGCGACAACTCCAGAATGTGTTCTGGAAATCCACAGATAACAGGATTCACGGTAAAGTCGGTATCCTTATCATGGCAAAAAATATATATTTCAATAAATTACACTTCCAGCATCTTTGAGTTTCTGTTATTTTGTTTAAGTAATTCTGAAGGCGGTGCTTGAGAAGAGGTTTTAAGTAGATAGTAGCCATTTTCTTCTTATAAAAATCATGTCCAGGCAAGGACATATTTTTTGATAGTTGAAATGCTTTACTACTTGATAAAGAACGAAACATGCTGATAATATCAGTTTTAGTGCACACCTGAGGGTGGGTAATGCATTGTCTGTTTTTCAAAAAGGACTAACAATTAAAATTTTAAAAACTCTTGCATAAATGTTATTCATTATGTGCACATGGCCAGGCTATAGGTCCACTTAGCACTGAGAGTAGATGTGTGCTTTATCCGGGGGGTGACTGGTCTTCTGTTGTGTGTTACTGCAGAAGTCGGGAGATGAGAGTGCTGTGCTTTGGCTTGACCAGATCCAGGAGGGGGTCCACACTGCCAACAAGAATGAGGAGGAGGCCTTCAAATGTAAGATTAGGCTTAAGAGCTGAGGAGCAGGCCTTCAATGTAAAATAAGGAATTTAATCCTTTGGGTTAAATTGAACTCTTTAGACACAATGACACATTTCTGGCATGATGCAGTGCCTTACCACATTATACGTGAAGAATTGTCACCAGACATTGTGCTGTATCTGTTCACTATGAAGCCGTGTTGTGTCCCCAACCATGCCATAGTATTAATTTAATAAGAGTTAACTTGCTGTTTGCATTCCCAGTGGCCAGTGCGGTGGCGGACATTAACAGGGAGGTGTCAGAGGGGGAGGCTCAGGACACCCTGCTGGCCCTGCAGTCTCCCAGCGTCGGGCTCAGAGGGGTGCTAGCCGAATGCGCAGAAACCTATCTGTCAGACCTGTCCCGGCAGCAGACTCTCAACACTAATGAAGGTACCGTCAGTCACATCCAGGGAAGATCACAGGTCTCACCACTTCATCTTGCTAATGGGCGCCATTACGGTTCTGTTTCGTACAGTTACACAGAAATGGTTTCAAGTAAACATTCGTACAGCAAATAGCCATTCTTCCCCCACATTGTTTATAGCAGTTATCTCTCATTCAGACTATGTCGACTTTATGTTCTTTCTTCTCTCCGGCAGTAGGCTCCAACAACAGTGTGTGGGTGAAACACTGCATCAAGGACAAATACGACTTTTTCTACAACCTGGAGAGCAAGGAGGGGATGTGGGTAGAGCCTGAGGCCTTTGAGCACAACAACACTCAGCTGACCAAAGAGGAAATCCAGGTATTGCGCACAGGACCTACCACCCTGCTCTGGGATTATAGCTGAACATCTGATGCGCACAGGACCTACCACCCTGCTCGGGGATTATAGCTGAACATCTGATCTGTCAGCTGTCATGACATTTACGCATGGCAAAGCATATACTATATATAGAGTGTGTATACTATATATTTCTGTATTGCAGGGTAACTACTGTATATAGAATGTGTGTAGTATACAGGTGCAGCTCAAAAAATTTGAATATCATGAAAAAGTTCAATATTTTTTGTCACTCATGTCAGAAAGTGAAACTCAAATATAGATGCATTACACATAGAGTGAAATATTTCAAGCCTTTATTTCTTGTAATTTTGATGATTATGGCTTACAGCTAATGAAAACCCAAATTCAGTGTCTCAGAAAATTAGAATATTACATAAGATCAATAAAAAAGGATATTTTAAACAGAAATGTCAGCCTTCTGAAAAGTATGTTAATTTGTATGCACTCAATACTTGGTTGGGGCTCCTTTTGCATGAATTACTGCATCAATGCGGCGTGGCATGGAGGCGATCAGCCTGTGGCACTGCTGAGGTGTAATGGAAGCCCAGGTTGCTTTGATAGCGGCCTTCAGGTCGTCTGCATTGTTGGGTCTGGTGTCTCATCTTCCTCTTGACAATACCCCATAGATTCTCTATGGGGTTCAGGTCATGCGAGTTTGCTGGCCAATCAAGCACAGTAATACCATGGTCATTGAACCAGCTTTTGGTACTTTTGGCAGTGTGGGCAGATGCCAAGTCCTGCTGGAAAATTAAATCAGCATCTCAATAAAGCTTGTCAGCAGAAGGAAGCATGAAGTGCTCTAAAATTTCCTGGTAGATGGCTGCGTTGACTGTGGACTTCAGAAAACACAGTGGACCAACACCAGCAGATGACATAGCACCCCAAATCATCACTGACTGTGGAAACTTCACACTGGACTTCAAGCAACGTGGATTCTGTGCCTCTCCACTCTTCCTCCAGACTCTGGGACCTTGATTTCCAAATGAAATGCAAAATTTACTTTCATCTGAAAAGAGGACTTTGGACCACTGAGCAACAGTGCAGTTCTTTTTCTCCTTAGCCCATGTAAGACGCTTCTGACGTTGTCTCTGCTTCAGGAGTGGCTTGACACGAGGAATGCAACATTTGTAGCCCATGTCCTGGATTCGTCTGTGCGTGGTGGCTCTTGATGCACTGACTCCAGCCTCAGTCCACTCCTTGTGAAGCTCCCCCAAATTCTTGAATGGATTTTTCTTGACAATCCTCTCAAGGCTGCAGTTATCCCTGTTGCTTGTGCACCTTTTCCTACCACACTTTTTCCTTCCACTCAACTTTCTATGAATATGCTTGGATACAGCACTCTGTGAACAACCAGCTTCTTTAGCAATGACCTTTTGTGGCTTACCCTCCTTGTGGAGGGTGTCAATGACTGTCTTCTGGACATCTGTCAAGTCAGCAGTCTTCCCCATGATTGTGTAGCCTACTGAACCAGACTGAGAGACCATGTAAAGGCTCAGGAAACCTTTGCAGGTGTTTTGAGTTAATTAGCTGATGAGAGTTTGACACCATGAGTTTCCAATATTGAACTTTTAGGCTTGAAGAAGAAATAAAGGCTTGAAATATTTCACTCTATGTGTAATGAATCTATATAATATATGAGTTTCACTTTCTGAAATGAGTGACAAAAAATATTGAACTTTTTCACGATATTCTAATTTTTTGAGCTGCACCTGTATACTCCTGTATTGCAGGGTAAATACTGTATATAGAGTGTGTATAGTATATACTCCTGTATTGCAGTATAAATACTGTAACACTGACTCTGTTCTTTATACAGGGCATTGTGGGTAGCGTGACGGTTGAATATAACCGGGAGCAGCTGTGGCTGGCCAACGAGCCGCTCATTGTGCAGCTGCAGGCCCGGGTTCGAGGGTACTTGGTGAGGCGGGCCCATTCCAAGAGACTGGAGTACCTCCGGCAGCAGGAGCCCTCTGTAATCAAGCTGCAGGTGTGAATTTCACAATTACACATAGGAAGTTGAATCTTACTCTTACACATAGGACGGTAGCATGAATGAACCTTGTTTCTCCATACACCATGCCTGTCTCATGTGGACTTGGCTGATTGTTGGTGATTTCCCTACCATGCCTCAGCATTGTGTTAGACAGCTCTTTTAGTTGTGTGCTTCTGGAATTAAGGAATTATTTTAAATACAGTAGAACATTTATTTAATAGTAAGTGCACATAAACTAACTTTCTGTAGCACCTAATGCTGTGCTATTTTATTTATATTTTATTTTCCAGGCTTTGGGTCTTGGCGGTGGTAGAGGATTTAATCACTAGTATGAAAGATTACTATACAATAATAGATCATATTATTATAATAGATTATAATAAGTAATTGCAGGACATAATCTACTAAACAACAGTGTACAAAGTTATGCGCTACCCTTGTTCTCATGGTGGAAAAAAAAATTTTTTCATGTGAACACAGCTTTTTACACACTAAATCTAAAATCTAAATATTTAACATTACATGTCATTCTGAATCTTTTATTTATTAGTTTTTAAAAAGTGGGTGCTAGCCTGCCATAGATATTTTTATGAAGACGCAAACAAATAAAGGCAGACTGTGCTGAACTCTTCCGTAACCTTTTGTTGCTTCATCCAGGCTTCCTGGAAGGGATATAAACAGAGGAAGACATACAAGAACAGACTGGGTGTGCTCCAGAATAACATAGTTGCTGTTGTCAAGGTAAGAGACATGAAATGGGCCTACTTGCATACAGACAATGGAAACATCTTATAGAACAACAATGAACATTTTGCGGTCCTCATTTTGAAATGTTCCATTAATGATTTATCATATGATTTTCCTCTTAAAAAGTATTTTTGGCTGTTTACTGTGTCTGCTGTCCATGCTATATCCATTTCAAATTATTTTAGTTTTGTATGTCAGTGTTCAGTTTTTGTTTCTGGTATGTAATAATATCTCACTGAGTGCATTATGACATTTTATTTCTCGACGTGCAGATACAGTCATGGGTGAAAATGTGGAAGCTGAGACGCAGATATTCAAAAAGGCTTCAGTTTTTCAAAGAGCACGTAAGCGGTCCTTACCCATAATTCTCTTTTAATATCACAATGAGACAGAATGGAACATGTAAATCTTACAAGAAGAAAGTTACACATTAGTGTCAGTTCTCAAACATTGCCCAAACATGTGCTTTTGTAGAAATGTGAATGTATTTTTTTTCTCATTTTTTTTGGTGGTCAGGAGAAGGAGATTGTGAAAATACAAGCTTTTCTGAAGGCGAATAAGGCAAGAGATGACTACAAAACACTGAGTGAGTGAGGCTTCACTATAAATTCACAGTGACGGAACATTTGCCCTTTAGCAACTTCGGGTTTCCAAGGGCCAATTATCCTCACGTTACTCCGAATGAACAAGTCTGAACCCAGACCTGAACATCGACATCCACAGGAATACCTCCCCGACATCTTTGAAAGAGGAGAGAATGCAGCCTAATGGCGGTGTTTAATCTGTGTTATTTTGTCCGATTGAAATACTATGTTAACTTCTGATTTTGCTTAGGTGTGGTTTGTATTAACATGCTTTTATGTGAAAGCTCCAATATCAACCTGGGAATGGGAATCCATTCAGTTTGGACAGTGAGGTTGATTATTGGATAGAACAGAAACCAGCACTCTAGCCCGAAAGGGCCTGCTGGTGTCTGACTGTAGCCCCACCCTCTTTAATGAGCTAAAGCAGTGCTGATGTCTGACTGTAGCCCCGCCCTCTTTAATGAGCTACAGCAGTGCTGGTGTCTGACTGTAGCCCCGCCCTCTTTAATGAGCTAAAGCAGTGCTGTTGTATGACTGTAGGCCCACCCTCTTTAATGAGCTACAGCAGTGCTGGTGTCTGACTGTAGGCCCACCCTCTTTAATGAGCTACAGCAGTGCTGGTGTCTGACTGTAGCCCCACCCTCTTTAATGAGCTACAGCAGTGCTGGTGTCTGACTGTAGCCCCGCCCTTTTTAATGAGCTAAAGCAGTGCTGGTGTCTGACTGTAGCCCCACCCTCTTTAATGAGATAAAGCAGTGCTGGTGTCTGACTTTACAAGACCTCCCCACTACTTGACCTCTCCATCACCATTGACGGGACCATGGTGGCTGCCTCTCGCTCTGCAAGGAACCTGGGGGTGGTCCTAGACGACCAGCTGGACTTCAAAGACCACATCAGGGCGACGGCACGGTCCTGCAGGTTCCTCCTGTACAACATCAGGAGGATTCGACCGTACCTGACCACCTACTCCACCCAGCTTCTGGTCCAGACTATGGTCACCTCACGCCTGGACTACTGTAACTCAATGCTCGCAAGCTTACCAGCCTGCGCCATCCTGCCTCTTCATCTCATCCCGAACGCAGCTGCCCGGCTTGTGTTCAACCTCCCGAAATCTTCACATGTCACCCCCCTGTTGAGGTCACTCCACTGGCTGCCAGTTGCAGCCAGGATCAGGTTCAGAGTTCTGACACTTCTGGCCTACACTGCAGCCAATAGGACAGGCCCCGTCTACCTGCAGGACTGCAGCCTTCCCGCCCTCTTTAATGAGCTAAAGCAGTGCTGGTGTCTGACTGTAGCCCCGCCCTCTTTAATGAGCTACAGCAGTGCTGGTGTCTGACTGTAGCCCCGCCCTCTTTAATGAGCTACAGCACAGCAGTGCTGGTGTCTGACTGTAGCCCCGCCCTCTTTAATGAGCTAAGGCAGTGCTGGTGTCTGACTGTAGCCCTGCCCTCTTTGATGAGCTAAAGCAGCGAGCATTGTTGATGGCAGGGACTGACCTGCACATCTCTGCCCCTCAGCTGGGGCCGAGGACCCCCCGCTGTCGGTGGTGCGCAAGTTTGTGCACCTGCTGGAGCAGAGCAGTCTGGACCTGCAGGAGGAACTGGAGGTGACACGGCTGAGGGAGGAGGTGGTCACCAAGATCCGCTCCAATCAACAGATGGAGAATGACCTCAACCTGATGGACATCAAGATCGGCTTGCTAGTGAAGAATAGGATCACGCTTCAGGTGTGTGTGTGTGCACATGCGTGCGTGTATGTGTGTGTGTGGCTTAGTTGTCCTCTATATGGTGTTGATACAGAGGTAGTTTGTGTGTGTAATGTGTCTCTCAATGGGCTGGCACCCAGGCACAGTCCAAAAAAATATTAATCCCCAGTACAATTTTTTTGTACAAATCTCAGGTATTTAGGCCTCTTTCCAGCTGTGCTACTGTAGGAGCATGGCTGTGTAGCTAGCAGTGCTACAGTATTGGCAGGGCTGGGCAGCCTCTTTCTAGCAATGCTACAGTATTACCATGGCTGCGTAGCCTCTACAGCAGTGCTACAGCATTAGCATGGCCGTGTAGCCTCTTTCTAGCAATGCTACAGTTTTAGCACGGCTGCTTAGCCTCTACAGCAGTGCTACAGCATTAGCATGTCATCGTAGTCTCTTTACAACAGAGCCACAGTATTAGTATGTCAACTTGATGGGTGTGATGTCCTGCAGGGTTCACTCACCTCTTTAACTTCCCTTTCAGGATGTGGTGTCTCACAGCAAGAAAATGAAGAACAAAAAGAGTAAAGTAAACAAGGACGATTTGGCCATGGGAGACAAACAGGGCATTAAGGGTCTGAGCAAGGGCATGAGACGGAAGCTGGAGGCCTATCAGCACTTCTTCTACTTGCTCCAGGTGAGTGTCACAGTGCCATGTAACATTGACGGGGTACAACCGGTGAATATAGGCGGAGGGTGAACCAATTGCAGGGTAAGGCTAAGGTTGGGGGGGAGGGGGAGGGGGAGGTGTCCACCCTCGTGCAAGTGCACAAAGTGCACAAGCAGCAAAGATTTTTGCATTAATTTCACTGTAAATACAGTTTTTTGAATACAAAGAGCCCATGTAGGCTTTGCTTGTAAAGTACCAGTAGGGTTGTGTTTAGGAGTTAGGGTAAATCAAAGGTCTTTGCAGCTTTTGGAACATTTTAATATTACACCATTTATTTTAATAGCACACAAAAAGAAAAACAAGTAAACAACACTCTAAAACAGAACTAAAAAATAAGTGTGCAAGATAAGTGTTCCAAATAATGTCACTGAGGTAAAATACTGTTAGATAGTAGTAGTGTTGCTGAGGTAAAATAGTAAGTAGAATGTTTATCCCTTCAGTATAGATGGTGAAACTACAATCTACTATCAATACTACCTTCTGTTAAAACATTGCATGAACTCGTTAAAGCTATTACCTTTTCAGAATTTAGGGCTTCAAAGTTCGTTCAAAATTGGGGCGCATTCCTAGCATGTCCTGGAGCTCTTTTTACAGAGTTGCAGGGTGTATCCCAATACTCGAAAGATGCATGCTCATTTTCTCCACTACCACCTCCTCTCCTACATGCCCCGGAAACTGATTTCTGTGTTTTAATCTTATGTCGCTGATTACATCTTAATTACGTATTAATGGTTACATATTAATTAATGTCTTGATGCAAACCGCAATGTCAGGTACATTGTATACTGTACATGCAAATACTTGTACTCAAAACGTTCAGGCAGTTTTGCATACTTCCGGGTAGGAGAGGAGTGGTAGTGCGGGAATGGAGGAAAGGAAGTGGGGAGTGAAGAATATTGGGACACAGCCTCAATCGAACAGCTAAGCCGCGGTTCTATGCTTATTCTACTTCTACCGACATCTTCATAGAGACTAGTAGCCTACACCACATTGCACCCAAAAATCCAAATTAACTGAAATTCAGTCAGATGTGATTTTATTTGCCGTTTTCTCAATTATTCTCATTTTGGTGGTCGTGATTTCCCTTTGGCAGTCTGTGAAATCATCATACAAAAATCATACAAACACTTCAGAAAATGTGAGTTATTTAGATACAATCACATTCTCACGTCATATTGATAGGCTAATTATTTAGTCTACACTGCCTGGCCAAAAAAAAAGTTGCACACACTAATATTTCGTTGGACCGCCTTTAGCTTTGATTGCGGCGCGCTTTGCGGCGCGTGGCATTGTTTCGACAACCTTATGCAACGTCACAACATTTATTTCCGTCCAGAGTTGCATTCATTTTTGGCCGAGATCTTGTATTGACAACAGGAGAGTCTAACCACTCCGTAAAGTCTTTTCCAGCACATCCCAAAGACTTTCAATGGGGTTAAGGTCAGGTAGCCATTTTATGTCTGAAAATGATTCCTCATGCTCCCTGAACCACTCTTTTACAATTTTAGCCCGATGAATTTTGGCATTGTCGTCCTGGAATATGCCCATTGATGGGATAACCTGGTCATTCAGTACATTCAGGTACTCAGCTGACTTTATTTTATTGCTGCATAATGTTGCTGAGCCTAGACCTGAGCAATTGAAGCAACCCCAGATCATAACACTGCCTCCAGAGGCTTGTACAGTGCACTATGCATGACTGGTGCAACGGCAACTTTTCTTTGGCCAGGCAGTGTAAGTGACTCCACTGAAAGAATGCCTGATTTGTTTTTTTCTATCAGCATGGCAGCCAACACACACACAATTTATTATGTTTTTAATTGACATTAACAGAGAGTGTGACAGTGTGTCCAGAAATGCTCCGTGAGTCCAGAAATGCTCCGTGAGTCCGTGATGATCTGTCAGCTTGACTGCCGCTTCACTGACGATGCGTTGATGGATGAGACTAGCTAGCTAGCTAACTAACTAAATTACATTAGTACTACAGGTAGTCTAACCATGCAGCAATCGGCTACACACAGCCGGCCAGCTTAGTTACCTCCTCCGCAGTAGGCAGTAGCCTAGTGGATTGAGTGAACCAAGACGACCTTGAATCCTCTATTGCTAGCATTAGCCGACATTATAATAATCCCCAGCCTTACACACCCTCCGCCTATGCTGGTGAATATGAGTTTTCTGTTCATGTTTCAGCCTCAAAGATGGAGTTTTCCTTTACCACGCTGACGGTCTATGTTATGAATCAAATTGTTTCAGCCGTTGTTTGTAACTCTTCTGCATGCAGACCAATCCTTCATACCTGGCCAAGCTGATTTTCCAGATGCCCCAGAACAGGTCTACAAAGTTCATGGACACAGTGATCTTCACCCTGTACAACTACGCCTCCAACCAGCGGGAGGAGTACCTGCTGCTGAAGCTCTTTAAGACGGCCCTGGAAGAGGAGATCAAGTGGGTGTGACTCAGGTTGGGGGGTTGGGCTTGGGGAGACCAAGTGGGTTTAACTCAGGTTGGGGCGTTGGGCTTGAGTAGATGAAGTGGGTGTCACTCAGGTTGTGGGGTTGGGCTTGAGGAGATCAAGTGGGTGTCACTCAGGTTGGGGGGTTGGGCTTGACGAGATCAAGTGGGTGTCATTGAAGCTGAGGGGCTGGGCTTGAGGAGATCAAGAGAGTGTCACTCTGGGGGGGTTTGGCTTTGCATGTCAGGCAGCTCAGTCTAGTTGCACGGTTGTAATTGCAGTGCCTGTGCATTGCAGCGAGATCAGCAAGGTGTAAATGTTTTGTTTTCAGTCATATTGAGAAAAGTCTCACTGTACTCCCTCCTGCAGGTCCAAGGTGGACCAGGTCCAGGATATCGTGACGGGGAACCCCACGGTTATTAAGATGGTCGTGAGCTTTAACCGCGGGGCCCGTGGTCAGAACGCCCTGAGGCAGCTGCTGGCTCCGGTAGTGAGAGATATCATCCAGGACAAGAGCCTTGTAATCAACACCAACCCTGTGGATGTGTACAAGGCATGGGTCAACCAGCTGGAATCCGCCACTGGGGAGGCCAGGTCACTTTTTTTTCCTTTATCAAAAATGGAAAAAATTTAAACATAATCATATCCTGTCACCCATTTTCACATTGTGGTATAGAAAGAAAGATATCAAGGAATTTATGTAGTAATATTTTCAGTGTTTTCTCTGTAGCCTTCAGTTTACAGAGTCCAAAAGGCACCACATGTACTTTATTAGAGTTAATAGTTTACTGTCAGAGTTGATAAACGTTTGCTGTGTAGGTTGTTATTCTTTAATTTGTAAAGTATATAAACTGTTATGATTGAAGATCCCAGATGGGTCATTCTTCATTGTCTAATTAGTACCAGCACTTACTGGCAGTAAATACAATATTTTGCATGGATTCATAGACATTCATGTGTCACCACTACCCCGTCTTTTTTTTTTTTATCTTGGTCTTCTTTATTTGTACTGCTAGTTACCACACATCTATATTATACGTGACATTTGATGGAGTCCAGCAGAGACAGTTGTTTTCCTGCCTTTGTGTAGACCTGTGTTTGTCATGCGTTTTCAGTAAACTTCCGTACGAGGTCACCACCGAGCAGGCGCTAGCACATGACGAAGTGCGAGCCAAGCTGGAGACATCCAATCAGACCCTGCGTGCAACCACTGATAAAGTGCTCGGCTCCATTGTGTCCTCACTGGACAACATCCCGTAAGTAGCACAGGTCCCTGCTCTGCATTGTGTTGACGGAAAAAGATATCGCGAAGAATAATTTATGTTTCGTCTTTTTAGATACAGACCAAGGGAATAGCACTACACTAATGGAAAAACACTTAATCACACAACAAGTTATCTTGTAAGTGCTATGTATAATGAAATAACCTTACACTAGCTGCTTGCAAAAACCTCATAATGGTGAGGCATTTGACTGATGTCATCCATTCTGACACTTAAAGAGTGAAACTTACATATGACAACACATTTAAGTTGGAGTAAAATAATCTGAATTGACTCCCCACTAAGGTAAACTTAATGACTAATGGTTTGAGTATGAGAAGTGATCTTTGGCCTGCGTTCTTATATTTCAGACTTGGGCTTATTTTGCACAAGGTTTACTGAGGTTCACTGCAGCCACGGTAGTGGAAAGAAATTAATCACTGCACAGGGGCTAATAAATATCTTGTCTAAGACATTCCAGTAAACTGATAGGCCTTTTAAATAGTGTAACATTCTGATGTTCGGTATGCAGGAATGTTCAGAGTAACTGTACAGTTTATGAACTGTTGTATTTTAAGTAAAACATGTACTTCATTACTACCAAGGAGTTCCACCAAGCAACATTACTTATCTTCAAAATATTAATGCAATAAAAACCCTGTTTCATAGAGCTCCATAGATATACTGACTCCATAATTGGATGATTGCTGTTGCTGTCCACCAGAGGGCACTGTAGCATCAGTTTTTAGACGCTGAATTCTAAGTCTTTTCAACCATTCTATCTGTTTCATACTGTGCAACGCAGTGTAATGTTTCCAGTGTGAAATGTTTCCTGTAAAGCCACATTGTGCTGAATGTGCCTGCTTTGTCATGTACTGTAACTCCACATCATCAAACTGTGTTTGTTTGCATGTAGCTATGGCATGAGATACATAGCCAAAGTTCTGAAGAATTCACTGCATGAAAAATTCCCAGACGCAACGGAGGATGAGCTTTTAAAGGTACATGCATCATTGCATCTGCTGCTAGTCGTGCAGCGGGGAGTTATTTTTTTCAAATTTGTATTGTTGTATATTGTACAGCTTTTCAGCTTGACATAAATTGTCATATTCTGTGATATTCTGTCTCTACGTGATGGAGGAATTATTTCAATATACATATTATTGTAGGGCTGGTAATGCAGCGCTGCATTGTTACTAACTTTGCCATAGGGTGGTGGCTTAATATTATAATATATAATGTCGTGCAATTAACTACATGTAGATGTATGTAAATGAGGCTGATTGCAGTTATATTTGACTGTGTTTCCACACAAATTGCATACAAACTCATGCAGGTTCCTTTATTTATTTATTTATTTTAAAGAGGTAAAGTTGCCAAAATATTATTCACTGGCAGGAGGAAGATGACTAGGGAGGAGGGGTTTTGTTATCAGCCTAATTTGGTGGGCAGGAGAATAAGCAGCAAAATTCAGAGTTTGAGGCAAGAGCCCAGAAAAACAGTACTCTGGATCTGCTTTACCGGAGTCTGGTTTTACTGGGATCTGGTGTACCGGGATCTGGTTTTACTGGGATCTGGTTTTACTGGGATCTGCTGTACCGGGATCTGGTTTTACTGGGATGGGGAGTAACTGTGGATAACTCAGTAAAGTCACCTCCTGCTGTGTGGTTATTTTATTCCCTTGTCTCCCATGACAACGTGTTCCTAGTTTTAGACCCCCCCCCCCCTCTCTCTCCGTCATCATGCAATTCTCACATCAGTCCAACAGAGAGGAACTCCCCCAAGTACACAGAACATATGACTCCCTAAAAACAAACAAGATAAAAATAGAGGCATGTGAATTACAACCCCAATTCCAAAAAAGTTGGGACAGCAGTGAAGGTATTAATCTGTCGCATTGATAAAATGATCATATTGACGACTTGTCTCCAACTACATTTTTTAGAAGCTGTGCTGACAAATAATCTCTCTTGTCAAAGCGAATATGATCCAGACACTGTCTATCAATTAATCCATCTAATATTGGTCTGGTATGATATACCAGACAGTCAATCATAACCTACTTTTACATATTTTTTTTTTATTGCAAGTTAACTATGCAAAGGAAAATATGACCAATATTATGTTCAAATAACATGCTCTCATTCTAATATCCATTTATGAGAAAGATGCTGTATTTTTCATCATAATCATTTGGCGGCGCTAGACAAAGTTGCACGGAAAAAAATGATTAAGTGAAAACTGAATATGCATACTTGCACGACTTGCAGACACGCCTCATTTTCATCAAATCTCCACTCCGCACGCGCAATGCCGCGTATGCACTGGAAAGACGCTTAAAATAGCGGATAAGTCAAATGTCTGAATGATAAATGGCTTAAGCTACGCGAAATTCTGGGAGTAAGTCCCATTTGCGCGTGCTTATCTCAACTCTGGCCCTTAGTGTGATGAATTACTTACTAAGTGACATAAGCATGATTATTTCTTTATTGTAGGTTCTTGCATTTCATGGTTTTCAGTCTGTCTTAATCTGAACTGTAATCATACTGTGTACATAAAGCTCTGGGGGAAAAAAATTTGAGACCAGATCAAATTTTCAGTCACAGTTGATAGTATGTGTTTGTGTAAAATCTAGCTTTTGATATTCTTTCATTAACTATTGACCACATTGGATTTTAATTCCAAAGAAAAATGTGTAATTCAGAACATTTATTTGCAGAAAATGACAACTTGGCAAACTACTAAATATGCAGTGTTGTTATTCATTGAATAATGCAAACTAGTTTAACCCATAAAC
Source organism: Ilyophis sp. 1 JC-2022 (assembly GCA_022702515.1). Classification (NCBI taxonomy): domain Eukaryota; kingdom Metazoa; phylum Chordata; class Actinopteri; order Anguilliformes; family Synaphobranchidae; genus Ilyophis; species Ilyophis sp. 1 JC-2022. The sequence continues at coordinate 34,968,508 of CM040404.1, forward strand.
TAAGTTTAACCCATAAATAAATCATAAAAATAACAATGTCTTCACTTAGGAAGGGTTCAACGATAAATATTTGGTGGAGTAACCCCGATTCTTTTTTTAAAAATATGGGGTGGTCTCAATTTTTTCCAGAACTGTGTGTATACTGTATAACATTTAATTTTATTTATTGAAAAAAGGTTGTGGTAAAAGCCACAGTATCCATGCAAATTGTGGGAAACCTGCTGTACTCCCGTTACATGCCAGTTTCCGTGTTTAACTGCAGATTGTGGGAAACCTGCTGTACTACCGTTACATGAACCCCGCCATTGTGGCTCCAGATGGGTTTGACATCATCGACATGACGGCAGGCGGGCAGCTGCACTCAGACCAGCGCAGGAACCTGGGCTCAGTGGCAAAGGTGCTGCAGCACGCCGCCGCAAACAAGCTCTTCGAGGGTGAGAGCGACCATATGACCTCTATCAACAACTACATCTCCCATACCTACCAGAAATTCAGGTGAGAGAATGCATCTGGTCTCACAGAACTCCCTGTATATTTGAAATGACATATTGATAGCAATGCAATGCTAAAATTTTAATTTAAAAGTATTTTTTTTCAGACAGTCCTCTCAAAGTACTTCAGAGATATACAAAAGAAAATGAAATAAGCAAATGATACTGATAACCGACTAATAAAAGAATAATGTCATAACATTAAAATATTAAAATATTAATATATAAAAAACAAGTAAAATAATTTAGAGAAATCCTTTTCTCATATTTACTTGAAATAGGGTCTGCAGTAAAATGCCCTTTAAATGCTTCCATTTCCAAGATTCTACAGGGAAAGTCCACAGCATAGCAGTGGACAAAATGTCCAAGTGGAGAAGTAGAAACACATGCTCGCTGGCAGCTAAAACTGAATTATGTTTTACTCATAAAGCTGACTAACATATTCCTGGACATTCAGCTGTCTGAGTTTATCAGGTCTATGTTAAGGGTCTAAACGGTGAGTTGAGAGGGTGAAAGATATGATGTGAACTATTTTGCTATGTAAAGAACACACATGAAACATAAGTATGTTTTGATGTGCATTGGTTTATACCTTTCCCAACAGTCCGTAGTGCATATTTATCTTAAATTCTAAATTAAAATATGGACGTACACAATTGGAATGATTTGGGATCCATTCAGTGCACTTTGAATTTTAGTATTGGATTAAAGGGCATTTTACTTGGTTATTACTCATTTCTAGCACACTAATTTCTCACACACTCATTTCTGAAATTAATAATTAGAAAGCAGGCTAATTTTGATGGAATCTGAAATCCATAAATAGTACAGGATCATGATTAAGCATTGTGAGATCACTTCCTGAGTGGCATGTCACAGTTTATTTTTGTGCCATACTGTACAAACTGACAAGATGACATCACAAGCACTCTCATCATTTGATTTCTTGACCAACAAGTGATAGATAAATACTCAGTCGAAAATCAAAAGCAGCATACATAGAAATAAAAGGACTGAATAACCAGTACGATCACCCGAAGTCCATCTGCAGGTTAAGCAGATCACGCTGGAATAATAAGTGAGGGAACGTCTGTTTAAATGTCAGGTCCGCAGTGATTACTGGGCCTCCGTATGGCTTGAACGGGAACAGGGATCTTCTTGGAATAGCAGTAAGCCAACAGGAGTGACTCACACTGTCTGGTACTGCATGGGATCATGTGTTCATGTCCATGCATAAAGCACGTGTCGAAACGGTCCGGGGAAGTTTAGCCGAACGAGCAGAGCAGAGACGGCGCTGTAATTTGATTAGGTGAACGAGATCCGACGACGTCTGAGCAACGTTTCCTGCGACCGACTGGGACTCACTAACCAGGCCAAGCTGACATCTGACATGAATATTAGTGTCACTAAATAACCACACATTCTGATGAGTATCTTGTCTGCAGTGTGAGTCATTCTCAAAATGTTGTGGGATTCAGTCAGATTTTCTGTTTTTATTTTAAAAGTAAGGCAATGTAAAGTTGCAGTTATACGAGTGCCTGTTCCTGCTGACGCATTTTTCTTTTGTATTTAAGACAACTTTTCCAGGCAGCGTGTGATGTCCCGGAGCCAGAGGAGAAATTCAACGTAGACGAGTACTCCGACATGGTTACGCTGAGCAAGCCTGTCATCTACATCTCAATAGAGGAGATCATCAACACTCACTCTGTAAGACTGGGGGGTAGATCATTAACACTCTCTCTGTAAGACTGGGGGTAGGTCATTAATACTCACTCTGTAAGTCTGGGGGGTAGGTCATCAACACTCACTCTGTAAGTCTGGGGGGTAGGTCATCAACACTCTGTAATACTTGGGGGTAGGTCATTAACACTCACTCTGTAAGACTGGGGGGTAGATCATTAACACTCGCTCTGTAAGACTGGGGGGTAGGTCATTAACACTCACTCTGTAAGACTTGGTGGTAGGTCATTAACACTCACTCTGTAAGTCTGGGGGGGTAGGTCATTAACACTCACTCTGTAAGATTGGGGGTAGGTCATCAACACTCACTCTGTAAGACTGGGGGGTAGATCATCAACACTCATTCTGTAAGACTTGGGGGTAGGTCATTAACACTCACTCTGTAAGACTGGGGGGTAGATCATTAACACTCACTCTGTAAGACTTGGTGGTAGGTCATTAACACTCACTCTGTAAGTCTGGGGGGTAGGTCATTAACACTCACTCTGTAAGTTTGGGGGTAGGTCATCAACACTCACTCTGTAAGACTGGGGGGTAGATCATCAACACTCACTCTGTAAGACTTGGGGGTAGGTCATTAACACTCACTCTGTAAGACTGGGGGGTAGATCATTAACACTCGCTCTGTAAGACTGGGGGGTAGGTCATTAACACTCACTCTGTAAGACTTGGTGGTAGGTCATTAACACTCACTCTAAGTCTGGGGGGTAGGTCATTAACACTCACTCTGTAAGTTTGGGGGTAGGTCATCAACACTCACTCTGTAAGACTGGGGGGTAGATCATCAACACTCACTCTGTAAGACTTGGGGGTAGGTCATTAACACTCACTCTGTAAGTCTGGGGGGGTAGGTCATCAACACTCACTTTGTAAGACTTGGGGGTAGGTCATCAACACTCACTCTGTAAGTCTGGGGGGTAGGTCATCCACACTCACTCTGTAACTGGGGAGAGTGAGGGTAGCTGGGAGCTTGTGTAACCCTGTCAGGGGAGACCCTGGAGAGCAGGCGGTGGTAATGAGGGCCATATGTGCATACAGGGGTGAAGTAACGTCGCCTTGTGTTTTTCACTGCCCGCCTGGCAAGGATGAGTCAGCGGCGAGCTTACGCCCACTCACTCCCCCCAAACTCACTCCCAGCACAAAGGAGCCCTCCCCCTCCATTCCCCCGCAGCCCTCTCTGTTCTTCTCCCTAGCGTTGGGCCCTCTCCTCTGACCCCGCACCAGCCGCAATCTGAACACAGTCTCTGCTTCTCCCCCCGTCAGCAGTGGAGTACGCATAACGTGCTTCCCAGGGCAGGAAGTTAACTCAAGGCCCGCTGGGCTGGGCCTCATTCTTCTCATTTAGGAACCATGTGTTCTCAGTAAAGCCAGGTCTCACGCAGAGGATGTTTGGAATGTATCCGGGACACATTGCAGGTTGTGCTATTCTTAAATACTGTGGGCCTGATTTACTAAGACCTTTAGCATGTTCAAAACTAATCACACAACCAATCATTGGTGCAAAACAAATACTGGTATTGGTTTTGGTTTTGCACATGCTACAGGTAAAATTAGTAAAGTTTTATTTTTTTTATTTGATATAAAAGTCACACAAAATGTATAGTTTCTATGAAGCATATTTTTTTTATCAATGAACTTGTTTGACAGGTCAAGGACAATTCCCAGTGCTTACTCTGAATTATACTTACTATTTACTACTTCTGAATAATGATTGACTTTCACAGTCTTTTATAGTTTGACTTTGTCTCAGTGGTAAGCGAGCAGCAGTGTACCGTGTTTGTATTACATTACCGCACCAAGAATGAGTTCAACCCTGGCATGCAGGAAGTTGAGGGCAATTTTGATGCAAACAAGATGGACTATGTCCAATATCTGATTGTACTTCCCCAGGTCATTTTAGTAAGCGTTCACAGAAATGCTCCCTTTTTGTTGTGATAACATCCACCCGGCTGGCTCTGTGATTAAATAGAAGTGATTTATCAGGAGTCGAGTGCTGTTGCTCCAACAAGATAAGACATCAGCAGAGTAGAGTAACAACAAACGTTTTATCGGTCTGAAACTATTAGGGAGTGATTCTCTTCCAGTGTATTAAAATGTCTTTTAAAGGGTAAAGAAATCTCGTAAATACACCGTAGCTCACTACTAACAAGAACAATGAGCTGTGTGAGGTATGTGTAAGCATGTGCATCAATGTGGACTCTGATCAAAGCATTGCCTCAGATCACCACTAAATATCCTACAAATGGTCTTTGACCTGTTAAACAATTTAATGAATAAAAAATGTGCTTAGTTTATTATTTTAACCAAACCAAGCCTGATCACATCTCGTTGATTCTATTACTATCTTTCTAGGTATTGCGTTTTCTTCTACTGAAAAATCTATGTTATGTTATGGTCAGCAAGGTCATTATGTTATGTCAAATAAAGAAGTGGGTGATGATTTTTGTGTTGTGAGCCCTATGAAAAATCTTACTCTGTTGATTACAACATGCCGTTAGCCCTGAGCCAAACCTGCCTTTCTCTCAGCTAATCATTAAATTAAACTTTTTTACTTGCCGACTGAAAGTTTATGATGCTTGCTACTATACGTAATGCATGAGCAATGTGCAGTTTTAAATGGTGTGTTTGTGCCAAACACAGGATTTCTATGGTGTTCAGCCGTAAGGCGTCTTCTTTCACAAAGAACTTTGGAAAATGAATGCATGGTTTTGTCTGAGGAAAATTAAAGCACGGTTTTGTCTTGCTTTTGTTTTCTAGCTGGTTCTGGAACATCAGGATGCCATTTTGCCAGATAAGAACGACCTCCTGCACGAGCTCCTGGAGGATCTGGGCGATGTTCCTGATGTGGAGTCTCTCCTGGGTAAGATGTTCCTGTTAAAGTGAAAGTCCACCTGCTCTTGTAAATGCTGATGCTGGAATAAAGAGCAGTTTGTGTTATAGAGGGAGGAGCTCTACACTGTTTTTACTCCAGATTTATGGAATAAAGAGCAGTTTGTGTTATAGAGCGAGGAGCAATGCACTGTTTTTACTCCAGATTTATGGAATAAAGAGCAGTTTGTGTTATAGAGCAAGGAGCAATGCACTGTTTTTACCCCAGATACCCCTGCACAAGGTACTTTGCCACTATTGCCCTTGCAAATAATCAGCAAATATAGTGTACGCATTTATGTGGATTAGAGTGCCAAAGATGTAATATATTTGGAATCGTTTCCTTGAAGTTACCTAGCACATTGCATTAGATTAAAGTCATTAACACTAATCTTGAATGTCTAACAAGGACAGAATGCTTTTGCAGGAATCCGGCTGAATAAGTAGCGGTTTAGTCTCTTTCTTCGCTACAGCCTGGCGCTTTATTCTGCGTTTCACGCCGCTGACCCATCCTTATCTGGTGCTGTTTGTTCAGGGGAAGGAGCGGTGGACCCCAGTGACCCCAACAAGGAAGGCACACTAAGTCAGCTGGCCAAAACGGAAATCTCACTCACCCTCACCAGCAAGTTTGAGCTGCTGGAAGGCGATGACCAGGATATGAAGAGTCTCATGATGAAGTAAGAATGGCTTGGCTTTCCTCCCTGTACTCCATAGTATCAGCAGGGTGGGTTAGAGGCCTTATCTCAAACGTGCCATTCGTGCATAATTCGTAAAGGGATCACCGATAGGCCTTCGGTGATTTCCTAGGGAGCACGTCGTTCTGTTGTTTTTAATCCCATGTCTCACCGGTGTTATATTTGGAACCAGGTAGTTAAATATTTAAACTACCCGGCTTCAAAAAAAAAATTTGTGTTATTTGCTTTTAGAAATGTTGAAGCCTTTGTCTGTAAACTTAATGGAGTGGTGCACTATGGGATTGGTGGGTTTCTGGCTCTAAAGTCTCCCCTTTTAAAGGTGCAGATAACTGCTGACTCTGTATCCATGGGTGTGGTTTTAACAGTCGCTCATTTGTTTGTTTTTTCCAGTGGAGGCTCTTGTTAAAAAGCAACCGTATCTAAAATCACAAGCATTCATATCTGTTAGGCCTTAAAATGGGGTGACGTGAAAATTTAATGTACTGTAGGTTTATTGTTATGAAGACTGCGAAGCTTAATGGTGAAATATTGCTTATTAAATTTGCAGATGACTAGCTGGATCTTGCTGCACAATGCGCGTCATAACAGTAACAGTGACGGCGGTTGTGTTTTGTGGGGAAGGGGTTCCAAGCACAAACTCTCTAGTGTGTCCTAACTTCAGGAGTGTTTTTTTGTCACTGAAATGAATGTGCTATGGAACTGGTTTTTATTAGCCGTTATTGTTCAAACGCTGATTCATGGGCAGAAGGTAGACTTAGGGTCGTTCGCTAATCTGCCAAATCTGAGAACAAATGAAGAGTTTTCTTATGAGTCTAATTTATGTAATGCTCTCATAATTTAATACCATCCATGACAAGCTGTGAAGAAACCACTCGTGTCAAATGTATTCATGAAAGGATGCAATCAATCATAGAAGGAAACATCTGTTGCTATTCAGCCATTTTTAATCATTTCCATTATCTGAAGCTCATCCTGACATATTCCTTGTTCTATACTGGAAAAACTAGTACAGGTTATAAAAGTCTCTCGTTCAGCAATAGGCTCTGTAACAACTCATACCATTAAACTTGTATACAAGAACAGTTGATAGGCTTTTTATTTTGAAAACTTGTCACATTAGTGTGCTTCTGCATACTTATTTCCTCGTCAGCTATCTCAGAATGACAGAACCACACAGACAGTTCATTTCTCCATCGTTTCCTTGCCCAGATAGGATGTGGTTTAGAGGCCAGCTTTATCTGTCCGTTCTGACCATTTCAGCTCCCTTTGACTTAGGATGTGCCCAAATTATAATTAGCTAGCAAGTCATTCATTTGATGTAATATAACCACGTTGGATATGTGAGGTGTAATGTACAGGATGTTCATGAAGTCATAAAAAATGTGCAATTATATACAGTGAGCACCCTGGGCCCTATCTTACACCCGGCGCTAACCGAAATGCAAGTGTCTTTGCTATCTTACACCCAGCGGAGGGTTCATTATAACGCCTAGCACTCACGTTGTTTAAATACCAAGTCATCTTGCGCCCATTGCAAGTGAACTGGGCGGGTTGGTCTTAAGATGAGGAGTGACCAGGATAATTTTTGGCGTATTGCTATCTTGAACCACCAAAAAGCGCTTGCGCTAAAACAACCACAAACCTGGTCTAAAGTCATTTCGCAGTTGTTTACATGTTATTTTAACGGCGCATATAAGTGTCTCTACATAGGCGTGTGCATAACGTGTGCACGTCTGTTACACACAGGGGCGCGCACAAGCATGTGTACAATGTGAAATATTATTATTGTGTAGGCTATATAAAAAAATGCATAGTAATAAAACTGTCCATTGGTCAAAGACCACATACCTGTTTCTCAGCGAAGGGGAATGCCGCATTAAATTGCTTTCAGCCCACTCCATCAACATTCAGGCGATGGTACGTGAAAGGTTACATGTATAGGCCATTGGCAATTATCCTGGATCAAGCTATGATTTAGCCTATATTTGCCAATAATTCCTGTAATCTTCTGGGGGGACAATCTTCTGTAACGGGACAATGGCTATCCATTAAAAACTTTGCTGATAACACCTATATCAAGCCTAATGCGCGAATTGTAATTTACACCTAATGCGTGAATTGTTATTCAATGTAAAACTCTCACACTGCAATAGACGGACATTTCAGTTCTGAAAATGCGATTCAGATGTAATTTTAATACAGCTCACTTCGTCTAGGCATACAGCCTGTAAGTAAATAGAATGGTTTTGACTGAAAAAAGTTCAAAACCTTGTCCAGTGTAGGCTATTGTTTTTCAAATAGGCTACAGTCCCCAGGATTCGCTGTGCATAAGATTTCTTCGATAGCCTACGGTTAAAAAAGGGCGATTAATTTAAATTTCACCCAGCTGAAACGATTTTAAAGAGAACTAAAAGTCTAATTAAAAACTAAAACAAATTTGCAGAACGTTACACAATTCATTCAGAATTAATTTGAATGCCATTCTCTGCATGTGTGCTTTAACTTCATGCAGGAGCAGGTCTGTTTCCCCTGCTGTAAATCGCACTTTTCACGGTCTTCCTGGAAAAGTGGACGTAATTATTTTACAGCATTACGCTACCAGCAAAACAGGTTGGTCACATTTCCATAAGCAGGACATTATAAAATAAGGGGAAATATGCGTGAACCTATGGGTTCTCAACCTGAAAGCTTTAGTGTATTTACTAGTGTCATCATTAAGGAAAAATAACGGTATTTATGTTATTAATCAATGTTATAATGCACATAATGAACTTCGGATGAAGCTTGAACTCTGAGAACTCCATGAGAACAGCCTCGTGGAATTGATGTTTGACAATGCTTCATTGTATAATCAAACGAAATTCGTTAAACAAGCAGGCGTTTTCTAAGGTGAAACGGAAGCCATTCTGGTAGCTTATTCTCCGCTGCAGGTGCTTTTAATGAAATTTAACCGCATAGACCGCAAAGCACTGTCGGGAATTACCGGTAACCTGTGCCGGTGTTAAACACTAATGTTAAAGATTATCATTGTGTATATCAAAACGCGCCATAATGGTTAGTCCGAATAATATTGATCATACTATTGATCCATATAGCCTATTACTTGCTCGCGCTACACACGCACGAGCATGTCTGTTTCGCCACCATATAAGCAGTCTGTCAAGATGGAAAAGCAGGCTTTTAAAGGGAATGGGATATGACATTTTGATTGGTTTATTGCATGTGGACTTGGACACGCCCTAAATGCACTTAACGCTATGTGTTTAAACCAAGCGCTAAGATCGCCAAGATGGAGCCCCCTAATTCATTTGACAATGACACATTTTTTTGTTACTTTGGTTCTGTACTCTAGCACTTTGAGTTTGAAAGGATACAGTGACAAAGAGGTTGAAATTCTGCAGACTGTTAGCTTTAATTTGAGGGTATTTTCATCCATATCGGATGAGCCGTTTAGAAATGATCTAACCTTTCGTACATAAAGGAAAATAGGAATAGGAAAATTTGTCCGGAGAAACAACCCTTAAAGTGATCCATCCATATCTACTGCATATCTGGCAGCAGAGTGATGGTTTGAGGCTAGTTTGATACCTCAGACCCTTGATGACTTAGTCATTTAGCCAACCATGGGTTCCTGTTTCAGCTTAATTTACAGCTAAATCTAGTCCCACCCCCCAATTCCCATAGAGATCCATTCCAATGCAGAGAAGTTATAGTTTCGCTTGTAAGAGTACCAGAAAATAAGATATCAATTTAATATTGTTGGGTCACAGACATCAGGAAGTCATGGCATGCAAAGGATATGCAACCAAATATTAAAAATCATTACTTTATTCTACATTATGTTAAACTGTCCAATATTTTTTGATGCCCGAAAATGGGGGAGACTATGTACAAAAGGTTCTATAATTTCTAAACGGTTCATCCGATATGGATGAAAATACCCTCAAATTAAAGCTGACAGTCTGCAGAATTTCAACCTCTTTGTCACTGTATCCTTTCAAACTCAAAGTGCTAGAGTACAGAACCAAAGTAACAAAAAAATGTGTCATTGTCAAATGAATTAGGGGGCTCCATCTTGGCGATCTTAGCGCTTGGTTTAAACACATGGCGTTAAGTGCATTTAGGGCGTGTCCAAGTCCACATGCAATAAGCCAATCAAAATGTCATATCCCATTCCCTTTAAAAGCCTGCTTTTCCATCTTGGCAGACTGCTTATATGGTGGCGAAACAGACATGCTCGTGCGTGTGTAGCAAGTAATAGGCTATATGGATCAATAGTATGATCAATATTATTCGGACTAACCATTATGGCACGTTTTGATATACACAATGATAATCTTTAACATTAGTGTTTCACACCGGCACAGGTTACCGGTAATTCCCGACAGTGCTTTGCGGTCTATGCGGTTAAATTTCGTTAAAAGCACCTGCAGCGGAGAATAAGCTACCAGAATGGCTTCCGTTTCACCTTAGAAAACGCCTGCTTGTTTAACGAATTTCGTTTGATTATACAATGAAGCATTGTCAAACATCAATTCCACGAGGCTGTTCTCATGGAGTTCTCAGAGTTCAAGCTTCATCCGAAGTTCATTATGTGCATTATAACATTGATTAATAACATAAATACCGTTATTTTTCCTTAATGATGACACTAGTAAATACACTAAAGCTTTCAGGTTGAGAACCCATAGGTTCACGCATATTTCCCCTTATTTTATAATGTCCTGCTTATGGAAATGTGACCAACCTGTTTTGCTGGTAGCGTAATGCTGTAAAATAATTACGTCCACTTTTCCAGGAAGACCGTGAAAAGTGCGATTTACAGCAGGGGAAACAGACCTGCTCCTGCATGAAGTTAAAGCACACATGCAGAGAATGGCATTCAAATTAATTCTGAATGAATTGTGTAACGTTCTGCAAATTTGTTTTAGTTTTTAATTAGTTTTTAGTTCTCTTTAAAATCGTTTCAGCTGGGTGAAATTTAAATTAATCGCCCTTTTTTAACCGTAGGCTATCGAAGAAATCTTATGCACAGCGAATCCTGGGGACCGTAGCCTATTTGAAAAACAATAGTCATTGTATCCTTTCAAACTCAAGTGCTAGAGTACATAACCAAAATAACTTAAAAAGTGTCTCACACCAATTAATTATGGTGCTCACTGTATGTTAGTAATACATGTGGATGTCATCCATTTAAACTGGTTTGGCCATTTTCAGTGACAGCGTGGAATCACAGACAAGTGTTTAAAAAAAAGTTCTATGTAAATTCTATGACGAGTTGGTTTTATCAGAAATGTGCTGTTTAAGCCTAGCAACAAGGTCATTATATACACTACACATAACAAGAGCTGAACTGGTCCCCAGTGTAGGATGAACATCCTGTTCACATTGAAGCTTGAAGGCCAGCTGTGTCTATCGCTGACACTGAACTACAGACTAAACAGCTGCATTCCTCCAAGGTTTTAGTGGGAATCCATAAACGGCTTTTTTCCCCATTTAAATCTTTAACAAGGTCTCTTACAGTGGCTAGCTTGTGACTGTCAATGTGATAGACTGTCAACCTGCTTTTCTCATAATGTCCAATTACTGCGAAATTAGAACACCAAGCATTATAAATTATTTTTACATTATATATGTTAAATATTTTATATTTCATATACTTTGAGTTTAAATGGCTGTAATTCATTTTAGAAACAAATGGGATTATTCTGCATGTTGGGCCTCGGGGGTTATTGAAGGGAATTCTGAATTATAAAAAAAATTTGTCAGTAAGCACTTATTGATAAACTGTTTGTGCGTGTTTCTGGCTGGCGTTCCCATCATGGCCTGATGTACCACATGGTGTCACTCATTTACACTGAGGATAGCATATAGGACACGTACACAGGATGTACTCCTCACAATCTTTCTACTATTAGTTGCAGTATTCTGCTATTAGTTGCAGTATGTTATTGTTGTTTCACTCGCAAAGCAGTGAAATTCACCCCTCCAGCACTTCTTCCTGGCTTGTAAAGACCAGACCAGTTCCCTGTGTAGCATTTGTGTCATATTTAGTCTGGCTGTTAACGTCCAGCACAGCATAGAGTGAGACAGGAAGGGGAAATAGACACAGGAAATGGGAAGTGGGTTTGAACAATTGGAGAATTTCCTAATAAACCAAGTTGTACAATTACCCTTAAACCGTGTCACATTGTTCAAGTCCTCGCACAGCATAGGCTTCTCTGCTGAGTTCCAGGTACAACAAGCCCTCAACACCCTCAGGAGATGGACAACCGTCAAAACTAACTCAACATGGACTGACAATTGCAACTACTTTAAAGTAATGCTGACAGTGCATGCAGAGAGTATCACCTTGTGTTAACATTTGTGTCCGAGTGTGAATGACTTGAAAAGGTCAAGTGCTTGTTTCCCCTGTGTGTCTCAGGTGCATCTGTATTTGCCAATTTTCAAGGTTATAGGTCAGCTGTACTTTCTCAGGGACATATAAAAACAATATCACCAAGTTTATTTTAAGATTGGTGCACAATAGTTGGATTTTAATGGCCAGGATGCAAAGCAGGAAACTGGACTTGTTCCACAGTGACTGTTTCAGTTCTTTCTACCGAGCTGTGTGTGTTTTGCAATCCAAACAGGACTAAGAAGTTGATAGTGGATGTGGTGCGGATTCAGCCCGGGGAGACGCTCACAGAGACCCTGGAGACGCCCGCCACGGCTCCGCAGGTGGGTACATTCCTCGCCCTCATCATGTACCTTATCCCCCACTGTGCTGTGTGAATCAGCAGCTGTATTACTGGCTGAGCCAGTCAAGTCTTTTTCTTAAAGGAAGTCGCACTAAGAGAAGAATGCACCTTCTCAGCAGTGTCCCTTAGCGTCCTGATCCCAAACAAAACCTTGCAATGTCTCCAGTGATGGCTCTTGTCTTGTCTGTCATTGACAGGAGTCTGAACACGCCAAGGTGATAGAGAAACGGGCGATGCAGGACGCCAGGACACCGGACGGGTTGAAGAGCAGCCAGTCGCTGTTGGAGGACAGGCAGCTTCCTCTGGAGCAGAAGAAGAGGAAGATTCTGAGGAACCTGCGGACCCTGGAGCAGGCCGGCCGGGTGTCCTCCCAGAACAAGTACCAGGACGTCATCAACGACATCTCCAAGGTAAGAGTACGTCATCAACGACATCTCCATGGCAACAGCTTGTCATCAACAACATCTCCAAGGTAACAGCACGTCATCAAGGCAAAAGCACATCATCATCGACATCTGCAAGGTAACAGGCCCCTAAATCCACCCTGTAAGTCTTTCAGACAGATGCGGCACAAGAGATCCCAGTAAGTTGGTAAAAAAGTGCCACTGTTGCAGTGTACTCTCTCAACTCAGGATGGCGCACACACATTTTCACACTAGGGTGCACACGAGTACACACGTTTTCACACTTGGGTACATGCTGCAACACAGGAATGGCAATCAGTCCTCCCTGCCTGAGTGTCACTATAGCAATGATGCCTCACCCAACTGTACAAGTATGATTTCATTCCTAGCACTGTTTTCACCAGCTAGCTTCTTTATTTGATTGACAGGACATCCGGTACCAGAGACGGTACAGGCAGCGAAGGAAGGCGGAGCTAGTGAAGCTCCAGCAGACCCTCAGAGCCCTCAACTCAAAAACAGCCTTTTACCAGGATCAGATCAACTACTATGACACCTACATCAAGACCTGCCTGGACAACCTCAACAGGAAGTAAGGAACAGTCAACAGCACATTACACAAGCTGCATACATATGTAGTGAATATTTAAACATGATTAAATGGATTCTACATGGTACTTTTACTACTGCATTGGTCATTCAGGAATGCTGCATATCCCTTGTTCTGCATTGGTCATTCAGGAATGCTGCATATCCCTTGTTCTGCATTGGACATTCAGGAATGCTGCATATCCCTTGTTCTGCATTGGTCATTCAGGAATGCTGCATATCCCTTGTTCTGCATTGGTCATTCAGGAATGCTGCATATCCCTTGTTCTGCATTGGTCATTCAGGAATGCTGCATATCCCTTGTTCTGCATTGGTCATTCAGGAATGCTGCATATCCCTTGTTCTGCATTGGTCATTCAGGAATGCTGCATAGTTCTCTAATGACACTAGAACGTAAATGACACTCATAAAGTGTGGCAAGAAGGTCACAGCATGTATCCATAATTTCTGCATGCAACTGGCTGATAATCTACAAATGAGTAACTATGGTTGGTTTACCCATGACAGGCAGCAGAGCCATCACAGTGTAAACATTTCTAATGTTTCATCTGGGTTACCATAGGAACGCCCGGAGGTCAATCAAACTGGACAGTAAGGGCGAGGAGAGAGGCAGTAAGAAGTCCAAGCAGCAGCAATCTCTCAAATACAACGCAGCCCGGCTCCATGAGAAGGGAGTCATTCTGGAAATAGAGGGGCTGCAGACCAACCAGTGAGTATCCAGGGATTCACGGGAATTTCTGGGAAAAAGGGATCATTTGCGTTTTGACAGAGATACTGCATTTTGAGACGGGAAGGAAGAGAGCTATTAAAGAGCGGCTCAGTGGGCGCCACCGTGCCACTTTGTGCCCAGTCCTGCAGTCAGAGGGCATGCTCTGGCCTTTCCTGTTTTTTTCAAACCCCATTCCAGTGAAAGCAATGATGACAAAGGTCTGGAAAACTTGGGGAAATTCTCACAAGGCAAAAGGGGGGGGGTGTCACGGGTACTAGGGTCCTCAAAATGTGGAAAAAGTTCTCAATCACTACAAATGCACTTATTAAATGTTTCAGCAGCTAAAATCATTTTTGTTGGAAAAAGCCGACTTTTATAAATGTAGATATATGAGGATATATTATGAAGTAATGAGTTTTCATTGTGCTTCTCCCTGCTGCTGTTTTAACTCTTCCTGAGTTATGTAGACAATGTACCAATTCAGCCTTTTTAAATTAGGTTTTTACGCAAGGCACATTTAAAGCACAACTGAAGATTGGTAGTTCAGGGAAGCTAAAACGGTCTCAAAATGACACTTCAAGCACGTATATGACCGGGAAAGAAGCGGATTCTGTCAATATTTTTAAAAAAACAGTCCTCGTACGTATTTTTTGTGTGTAGGCTAATTAAAATGATTTATAAAGTACTATTTTCTTCAATGTTGTTAGAAAGCTACCAGAAAAGACTACCAAAATGTCGGCACGTCGGACCATTTAATTAAAAATAAATAAAAATACGTAAGAGAAATGCTTATTGTTTGTATTGACAGAATTGTCTTAGTTTGTGATCGTATATGTGCTAGAAGTGTCATTTTGAGACCGTTTTAGCTTCCCCATAGAAGTGAATGGAGACGGACAAATACCCTATTCTGGATTATCACCCCAGGGGAGCACAGAGCAACTAACGAACATATTTCGCCACCATTTGGACTCATATCATGGCCAGATAACTACACAACCCAAAGTTCTCCCAAGCAGTTGTGCTTTAAACAGAAATATCAGACAAACCCACCATTGTTATTGAGTGTGGCTGCATGTATTAAACATGTAGTACGGATGTCAGGGCTGCCTGACTCACTGTCGCCTTGCTGAAGCTCAGATGAACTTAGTAAGTTCCACATGATGTAACATCCCTTTAAAATGCCAACTCCCTGCTATATTATATAATTACATTACTACATGTACTATAGAGAATGGCCTATTCTCTTTTTTAAAAGCTATTTTTAATTAAACGACTTTAACCACAAATACATTTATGAATAAAACATTTACAGATGTGGAAATATATAATTCTCTTTTTTGAGTTGACTATGTTATCAGTATAGGGCCAGATTTAAACTGCATTGCACTGTGCTTCTTCCTTATTTTTTTAAATTTCTTTAAGGGTTACAATATTTTATTTGTTTTCTAAAACATTGACTTCTCCTTGTACTAAATTAATGCAACTGTAAAAAAAAAAACACACACACACATTAGCTTATACACATATAGAGGCTAACAAACAGACAATAATAGTTAATTAGGGTTAGGTTCTGGTTTAGTTTGGGGATCCTTATCCGCTTCTTGTGAAATAATTTTTTTTCTACATTATTCTGTATTAACATTTGAACAATGTTCCAGTGGCTCTGTTTATTTGGCATGCTTCCATTTACTCTTTGGATTTGAAGGGCTTAAAGCCTTAACGCCACTGTTTTAGCTGGACTATGTGCTGTCACACATCCCTTTCACAGAGGTGTGGATGAACACATCCTGTATTTCTATTGTTTATCAGGTTTAAGAACGTCATGTTTGAAATCTCTCCCAGTGAGGAAGTTGGGGACTTTGAGGTAAAAGCCAAGTTTATGGGAGTGGAAATGGAAAAGGTCCCGCTGCATTTCCAGGTAAAGGACTAAAGTCTGTATGTGAGAACTATCACAAACTGTTTGTTTATATTTATGGTAAAATGCTTTGGAAAATGCAATCGCAGACATCAATGTAAAATCTTTTTTTTTCTTCTTTTTTTTTGTTAATTATAGATTTTTTTTACAATCAGTTGTTTTCTTTCTATTTTTCCATTTTACCTGTAAATGTATGTCAGACATTCTGCTAGTACACATTCTAAAAAAGGGGTTTTGTGGTCTTCTGCCAGAGGCAATAGAGAATTATTGAACACTAAAACTATGGGACATACATTTTTTTTCCCCCTGCTTATCTTCCTGTAGGACCTGCTACAGCTTCAATATGAAGGGGTGGCCGTCATGAAGATGTTCGATAAAGCCAAAGTAAACGTCAACCTGCTCATCTTCTTGCTCAACAAGAAGTTTTATGGGAAGTGAAGCTCCTGACCAAAGCACAGCTTAGATTCCAGAAAGCCCTCCCCCAGGACACAGCATTGTGTAAAGCCCTAGCACATTTCATTATTCACTGAGTCTAATTCTGACATGGGGGATAAAATTGGATTGTGCCTTGTGTAAAATTAACATGCTTTTTCAGAATTATAACTGGATCAATTGTTGTCATTTAATGAATAACTGGATTATTTTATGGGAAGTTGATTGGAAGTCGATCGTTCATTACACAGAAAAAAAAATAAACAAAAAAGTTGACGAATTGTTACTTACATTGTCAATGTTATTGTTGTGGTTTATTTTGTTGTCCACTGGGTGATTGTATATGGAATATATATTATAAGATTAAAATTTAAATTGAATTTTATATAAAGATGATATATAAGCAAGCAACATTATCACTTGTGAATAAAAGATAATAGTGAATTGTTGTAAAATGCACTACTGCCTAAGGTTGTTTAGGATGTAAAATGGAACATTCCGACCAGACTGGCCACCAGTCGGTTTGCTAAAAGTGTTACCCTGTGCCTTTTGTGTCAGAATACTGAGAAGCTATGCATATTTTAAAAACCAGGTCATTGATAATTGTTCCTCCCAGTTCTTCCTTTTTAAATGCAGTCAGATCATAAAGTAACATAATTCCTCTGTTTTTAAAAAATGAATAAACTACAAACTTGTACCTGTTTTTGTAATGTCGTTTTTGGAAGATGGCACTCCACATGGAAAGTATTTTAGTATCAATGCTTATGGTATGTTTGAACATTACTGCATAGACAGACAGACGGTCTTCGAGGCGGGGGAGGGGGGGGAGGAGAGAGCCAGACGTCCTGACATTGCAGAATGGAGAGGTCTTATTGGCCCTCCATTTGCTATTATACATAGCTTAATATGGGTCAACTTGGCTTGACCCCAGATGCTCAATCTGTGTGGTGAATGGAAAGGTTTCTTACTGTTTGTGTGACTGGTTTCCTGCAATTTTATTGGTTCTTGCAATGTTTGGCCAGCCTTGTGTTACACTCTAGGTTGATGCTTATAGGTATATGTTATAGTAATGCTTGAATCACTGCCTCCAATTGGAGCCCCGCCTACAGCATATCATTATAAGATCATGTCTCTCTGTACAAGTAACTGGCCATTGGTTCCTGCATGAGACTACAGAAGACGCAGCAACATATTGAAATTTCAATATGTAGCCTATGCGTTCTTAGAGTGGTAAACAAGTTAAAATAAATAAAAAATATTAACCTAGTGTCCTAGACTGTGTGAGTACTGCTGTCCTGTGTAATTTGTAGTATGGCGTTAGGCTACAGTTGTTATTCTATAGTCTATAAAAAGTCCAAAAGCAGTTGTTTTAAATAAGTAGGCGAACCCGTTGTTGTTGTTCCAGCAAGCCACAAGAGGCAGCGGGCATGTTTATACTCAAGTGGCTTGCCTGATAAAAGCGAAAATTGCGCGGATGACGTCACTGGATAGATATGCTCAGCCTGCTGTTCGTCGTTACTCAGCGCGTGGGCGGTACAGCATAGGGAACAGTTAGAATTCGGGGCAGAGGAGGGTGTCCTTGTTTTTCGTCGGTTCTACTGCGCATTGAAGTCCTGAATCTCTCATATCACCTAGGCTGCTTGGTGACTGATCGAAGCCAAAATATAGGCTACATATATTTTAAAAGGAAATATTGAAAGGGTGTATTTTTGGCTGCAACAGCCATGATTTTCAAAGCAATTATCGTGTTGGCTTTGCTCGGAATGTACCCAATTGATGCTAATCTTACATCATTCAGTGGTAAGTCTTTGGAAAGTAACTTTTAATTAATTGTTTGGAATATCGAAATGTTGGTTGATTATTTGGAAACTTATGGAGTTATCATTGCAGCTAAATTAAAGTTTTATAAATCGCAATATTAACAGTAACCTATTGAATACCATGTTTCTATTGTACTTTTATGCTAGCATAAAGTAATTAACTAAAACAAACTCACTTGTTGATCATAGACCACGGACCTGCTCTTTTACGCATGTCAAGATTTCAGAGTAGCCTACGAGTCTAGAACTAGTTTATTGAGCATGTATCCATATAGAGTAGCACACTTACGGCCGAATCAGAGGTCCAGCGTTCTGCTTGTTTGTGACGTTCATGCAAAACGTGCAAGTAGGCTAGCTTTTATTCCTTTAAGTTGTCCTCAAGTTACTTTGGGCAAAATTAGTAGCCTGTTCGCTGATCAATGACAAATGACAAAAAAATGTTTTTTGCAATGGTTTCTGCTTTAAAAAGTGTGTCTTGGTTGCTTAATCTGCTGTGCTGTCTTAGCTTTAGGAAGCGTGAGGACTTTCTCTGGGTTCTTCCGGACGGTGACCGATGAGCCTATTGACTACTTGGATGTGCAGGAAGGCAGCGGTTCTGGGTTCCGCTCGGATTCCACAAAAGAGCACAAATCAACTGTGGTGAAGAAGCATTATTACGTCTCTAAAGAGGCCTCGCAGTATCTCACTGGTTCAATGGTGACCGCTTTCATCCCCACCGTGTACATCCTGGTCTTCATCATCAGTGTGCCACTCAACGGCGTAGCCATATTCATGTTCGTAGGTAAGATAAGGCCCAAAAAACCGGCGGCGATCTACATGCTAAATCTGGCAGTAGCCGACTTGCTGTTTGTGCTGTTGCTCCCCTTAAAGATAGCTTACCACTTAAATGGCAGTAACTGGGTGTTTGGCTCGGGGATGTGCCGC
Organism: Ilyophis sp. 1 JC-2022; assembly: GCA_022702515.1. Taxonomy (NCBI): domain Eukaryota; kingdom Metazoa; phylum Chordata; class Actinopteri; order Anguilliformes; family Synaphobranchidae; genus Ilyophis; species Ilyophis sp. 1 JC-2022. The sequence goes on from CM040404.1 coordinate 34,987,852, forward strand.
GTTGTCACCTGCGCATTCTACTGCAACATGTACTGCTCCATCCTGCTCATGACGTGCATCAGCGTGGACCGCTTCCTGGCTGTGGTCTACCCGATCCAGTCGCTGAGCTGGCGGAGCCCACAGAGTGCCATGGCAGTGTGCGGGGCCATGTGGATGCTTGCGGTCGCCGGGGTGACGCCCATCTTTCTGTCCGAGCAGCTCGTCCACCTGCCGGAGCTGGGCATCTCCACCTGCCACGACGTGTTGGACGTCAACCAGCTGCGGGGCTACTACCTCTACTTCTTCCCCATCTTCTGCTCTGTGTTCTTCTTCATCCCCCTCGTCTTCACCACCGTCTGCTACATGCGCATCATCCAGGCACTTAGCGCCGTTAGCACGGTAAACCCCACCAAGAAGACGCGGGCCATTGCCTTGGCGGTCATCGTGCTTGCGGTCTTCGTGGTCTGCTTCACGCCCACCAACATCATCCTGCTGGCCCACTACATTCAGTTTGCGCACACGCACAGCGACGCCTCCTATGCCGCTTACCTGCTCTCAATGTGCATCGGCACCGTGAGCTGCTGCCTGGACCCGCTCGTCTACTACTTCGGCTCGTCCCAGTGCCAGAAGCAGGTGGCCGGGATCCTGCGGTGTCGGGCCGTTCCACAGAGGGAGCAGAGCACGCAGTCGGGCAGCACCCGGACAAGCAAGATGGAGTCTTTCCAGAGCGAAATGAGGAGCCATTACAAAAAGCTGGTGGCCTGATTGCGTGAGACTAATAACTGAACTCAACTAAGAACTTATTTTTTCTTTTCTTTTTTTACTGCGTCCAAGATCTGAATCTGAAGTATGGAACTAACTGCAATGCTTCCTATCAGCACTATTCTTAGACTTCACGTTTACATTGCAGAGCTAGCATGGTAAGATTCGCTGTCATCACTATAGGACAATGTCTCTCCATCTGCATTTATTTTTTTAGCTTCACGTTCAATGAACAACCTATGAAGGATGGTCTAAGTGAGACAGGAGTGCCATTTTAACATACTGGTTATCTGTGGACCTGTTAGATTGCAGAGCTATAAAACTGCTCATTCACAACACATGATCCACAATAGCATACATGATGAAGCATTGCCATGTTTTGCTTATTATATAAGAGTAGTACTATTAGTATGTATATTATCAGTGTTATTCTTGGGTCTGGTTACCCAAAATATTTTGTATTATCACATTTACTTGCCAGTATTAATCACATGAATTTAAAATAGTGCTTTTAAATACCGTTTGTACAAAATATATAGGCTGGCCTGCTTAACTAATTCTGTAACAATCTTGGTTGTTAACTGTGAATTTTCCATTTTCAGCCAGTGTTGGCCTGTTATAAGCATAACTGGGTTTCACTACAAGTTTTGTAAGTTACAAGTATGAATATCACATTTAATCTGTTGTTTGGCTTATGGCCAGCATGCTTACAATATTAAAATGCAGTGTTCAGTCATTCCATGAAAATTTAAAATAATTTCCAGTAGTGATTACGTGGTATCAGATTGTGTAATGGTTCTAACTTTGAAATAAATTTAAAAAGATTATCATTTGTTTTCCATGTTTTTAAGGATTTACAACTGTTGCTATCAATTGTACCCAATATCTTTGTCTGACATGCAACAAATGTCTTACACAACAAAATGATCTTACACATTTCTATCTTAAAGACAAAAAATTTACAGTGCACTCCAAAAGGTCAGTGACACATTTTTTGTTGTTTTGACTCTGTACTCCAGCACATTGGATTTGAAATGGAACAGTGACTATGAGGTTAAAGTGCCTACTTTCAGCTTTCATTTTTTACATAAAAAATATCGGGCGAACCGTGTAGCAATTGTAGCCATTTTTACACATGTAGTCATTTTAGGGCACCAAAAGTAATTGAAAAATGAACATAAACTTAAATAGAGTCATTATGTTTAATATTTGGTTGCATATCTTTTCCATTCCATGACTTCCTGCTGTCTGTGACCCAACAACATCAAAAGACTCTTGATATCTTATTTTCAGGTACTCTTACAAGCAATACTATAACCTCTCTGCATTTGAATGGATCTCTATGGGAAATGGGGTCTAGGTTTAGATCTAAATTACACAGGAATAGTATGGAACACATGGTTGGGTAAATGGCCGTAAGTCATCAAGGGTCTGAGGTATCAAACGAGCCTCAAACCATCACTCTGCTCCTATATATGCAATAGATATGGAGACATCACTTTAAGGGTTGTTTCTCCTGACTTGTTTTATCGTAGAGTTCAATAGGATTCTCTAAAATTGGGGGGGGACTATGTTTAAAAATGGCTAACATTGCTACACGGTTCACCCAATATGGAAGTGAAAACCCTCAAATTAAAACCGAAAGTCTGCACTTTAACCTCACTGTTCTATTTCAAATCCAATGTGCTGGAGTACAGAGCCAAAACAACAACAAAAATATGTCGCTGTCCTAACACTTTTGGAGTGCACTGTATATATAAATGATTTCCTCTTATTTTTGCTAGTAATAATAACTTTATTACTGGGTTTTTAATTTCCACAAGATTTGAAAGTGTCCGAACTAGTAACTTTGGCACACATTACAATTATACCATGCATAGGCCTACTACTTGTGCTCTAAAAATGGATATACACAGGCTTGGCTTAGCTTAGTGCGGGCATGGTGAAATCATGACACAAATCCTTAACTATTCAAAAAAATAATAATAATAATAATGTGGATTTGTATTAACAACTTGATGAATGATGTCACTGGAGGACAAAAACACTTTGATTGGCACTTTCCCTTCTTACATTACATTACATTACAGTTATTTGGCAGACGCTTTTATCCAAAGCGACGTACAATAAGTGCATATTGAAGGTCATAGACACAATCTACAAAGCAAATCCAACAAAGCACAACTTTCTCACAACGTAGGAGCTATCGCTAGTAGTCAACAGAATACAGTCGGCTATACATTCTAAGCTATGAAATAGCAAAACCAAATAGAAAATAAACAGAAAGAACATACTATATATTTGGCCTTATATATGTAGTTAATCAAGGTGGAGTCTGAAAAAGTGTGTTTTCAGACCACGACGGAAAACAGACAGCGTTTCAGCAGAGCGCAACGGAGTGGGGAGTTCATTCCACCACTGGGGAGCTAGAGTGGAGAAGCTCCACAGTCGGGACGAGTGAGTGCCGTTGACACGGAGGGAGGGAAGTGCAAGTCGCCCTGCACCAGCAGAGCGAAGTGGTCGAGCAGGAGCGTAGTGCTGGATCAAGTCCTGTAGGTAAGAGGGGCCTGACCTTTTGGCTGCAGTGTAGGCCAGGGTCAGAACTTTGAACCTGATCCTGGCCACGACTGGAAGCCAGTGGAGTGACCTCAGCAGGGGGGTGACGTTCTTCTGAGGCACCTGTAGAAAAACAGTAATTTATCTGCGTTTGAAAATCTAAACTCTCTCCTGGATTTCTCATTCAGATCCCCATTCCACATAGTTTGCTCATATGCAGTGCTAATATCTGCAAATAATAAAACCAGGAGAAAATGTGTGTGGAGAATTGGAAAAAATTGCAAGCACATGGCCAAGCAACAGGGAAACAGATTACTGCACTGCACACACAGTGTCTGCTCTGCGCTTAATGACCAGAGTTGAATATTATTTTTGAAGGGCAGATATAGGTATATTCACACCGTTATATATTGTATAAAAGCTACAGTTTAGTTAAATTATGTTTTTCTATAATAATAATAATAATAATAATTATTATTATTATTATATATATTTTGTGGTGCCCAATGTGGGGCTGTATATATCCAATTCATACCCTAATTTGGAATGTCCAATTATCTGCAACCCCAGCCACGTAAAAAAAAAAGTTTTAAAATCAAATAATAATATTAAACATCAAGTACATCCTCAATGTTATTCACATTGCATTGAAAATATAATAATAAGTGGTATTGGGTCATGATGACTCACCATTCTTAAGACGTAGGAAAACGAGCACCCTCAAAACACATTTCTGTTATACACCCATAATAAAAGCTTAGTTTCCGCCAAACTGTTGCCATTAATGACTCACAATGAATTAATTATTAGCAGAAAACCGAGCGTGGATACTAGCCCATTGAGTGTTGTAACAATAAAGTCATGTCGACCTCTAGCGGTGTTAATATTTTAGTGCAGCCTGTGCTTCAGGTGGTCTCTTGAGTTACAGTACGTTTCAAACAGTTGAGACAGTTCCACGATAAATTGCGATTCCCTTTATAAAATGGAATGCAAACAGAAATTTCATTGCAAATAAAAATCTAAGCCATACCTACGTGCAAAATGCAATTCGTTGCTATTTATAGTCAATTTTTATTATTATTGTTTGTTTATTCAAAGTTACTGTTTATTTAAAATGTTTGACATTTTCAACAGATGTTTTTATTTCGGGTGTAATAATGAAGATTATGTTGAACGATAACATTTGTAATTGCAAAATTATGTAGACGTTTGTACATTTCTAGAATTATTTATCGTGCAAAGATTACACAATATAGTGTTCAAAAGGCATAATTACGAGGCAAAGACCTGAAATTTGTTTAGAAGCGTCCTGAAGAATCAACCATGTTGATAGTGAGTTATTCAGCTTTCCAAAATATTAAACGTACAAACAGGGATTTTATGAATTGGCGAAAGGGACGTCACCACATAAAACTATTACTAAGACTGGACCGGGAATTGCATAGTATACTGAACTGCACGAGGTGTATTGGGCATGTGAGATGACCTTTTTCCCACAGACACGGAATGTGGGTCATGCAAATGAGGTTGCATACGTAAACGTGACGTTACGCAGGTAACCGGACTTCTACCTTTTATGGTGAAGGGTGTGCCCTCGAGTTTCGATAAGGAAGAGAATAGCTGAGCTTAAACGACAAAAGACTTTACGCAACACATAGTCGGACATTTCAGGGTAGCTTCAGTAGAGTATACCAGTATATTTACCATGGATTCAACACGTAATATTCAATTATTGATTGTAATGCTTTCTGCGATCATTATGGGTGCACAAAGAGGTAAGCTCTACTATACGCGGTGTTACTATTTGTTTGAGAATTTTATGGGGTCACCTTTAGAAACTTTTCGACGTTCTTGAGAGTAAATGAATCATTCTTTCCAACGTTTCTTCTTGAAAATATAATTTGAACACCATTAAGCTACAAGTTTAATTCTGGAAGTTCCGGAAATAACGAATGCGGAGGAATTTATTTTACGACAGTAGCCTATGTGCATTGACTTCTTAATAATCTCCGAGATCTGACAGCGGTTAATAACAAATAAAAATTTTAGGCAATAATACTTAAATCTAGATGATAGTACTCTGTACAATTGTGCACAGTATACAGTTGTGTAAGAACTCATATTGCCATGCAGTCCATTTAATTGATTGTTGAACAGGTTTGGTTGGCTAACTTGGCTATGGTCACATAAGAGTGTTGAGCATGTGAGAATGTGTACATATCTTCTGTATAGCCCATAACATGTTGATCGTTTCTTTCAGCACCAGGTAAAGGACGAGGATTTATTGGAGTGAAGGATCCAGACACTCAGAACACCGTTGTGGTGGACAGCGTGACCGCTGAAACGCTTAAAGGTGGACTGACCACTGTCTTCCTCCCTATCATCTACATAATTGTGGTTGCAGTCAGTTTACCCCTCAACGCCATGGCCATTTGGGTCTTCCTTTTCAGAACCAAGAAAAAGCACCCTGCCGCCATCTACATGGCGAACCTTGCACTCTCCGACCTGCTGTTTGTAGTCTGGATTCCGCTAAAGATCACCTACCACTTTAACGGGAATGATTGGATCTTTGGAGAAGCACTCTGCAAGGTCTTGGTGGGATTTTTCTATGCTAATATGTACTGTTCCATCCTTTTTATCACCTGCTTAAGTGTTCAGCGGTACTGGGCCATTGCCCACCCACTGTCCCATCAGAGGAAGAACAATACGATTGCCACAGGCATTTCCATTTCTATCTGGGTCTTCATCTGGCTGACCACCATTCCGTTGTACCTCTATGACCAGACGGCCAAGATCCGCGACCTAGGCATCACTACCTGCCATGATGTCAACATCATTAGCAACCCCGCGGACCCCTACCCCGACGTGAAGTACCCTTTCTTCTACTTCATCTTCATGGGGGTGTTTGTGTTCCTCATCCCGACCGCGGTGATCATCGTGGCCTATGTCTGTCTGCTCCGGACGCTGGGAAACTCCATGATGGACGAGAGCGCCGGCCAGAAGCGCCGCAAGGCCATCTTCCTGATCGTGACCGTTCTGATCACCTTCCTAGTCTGCTTCATCCCTAGCAACATCATGCTGCTCATCCACTACTCCCTCCTGAAGGACGGAGTCATGAACAACGGCTACGCCTTCTACGTCACCACGCTGTGCCTGGCCAGCCTCAACAGCTGCCTGGACCCCCTCATCTATTACTATGTGTCCGAGGACTTCAGAGACAACGTGAAAAACACACTGCTGTGCAGGAGCAACAGAACTGTGGAGAGGATGAGGGTCTCCTTCAGCTCCATGAAGTACTCCACGAAGAGCAGGACCTATACCTCGTCCAGCAGTAACACCCAGGCCAGTACCTGCTGACGAGAAACGAAGGGGTTTGAGACTCAGGGAGTTTGATTTAAGCCCACAGAGGCACTGCACGCAGAATTACTGTGGCCATGGAGTTAGTTTCCCGGCAGGCGGAATATGCATATGGAAGGACTCTAAAACCCGCAGGCGTGGTGGCTACCTGCATGGTTTGTTTTGACTGATAAATGTCACTGTGGGTGGAAAAATCTGTGTCGTAATGCTTTTTCTTTTTTCTTTTACCACCGACAAAACTTGTTTGTTTTATTTAGTATTTTAAAGAAATGCAATAACAGCCCATGTATGTCATAACTTGCCAGCACATTGCTTTTAGTTATAGAAAGGTTTTGAGCTGTTACAATACATCTAAATGACACCATTTGACACCTGGTATTTTTTTTAAATAATGCACATTTGACTTTTTTATTATTATATAATTCTATATTTTGTGTGCACAATGCCAGTATTTTAAGTATATTATTAAACTTATTCAAAGTTTAGAACTTGTGTATGATTAAAAAGATATAGTCTTTTTCAATAAAATGATCCATGATACAAATACCTTCTGAAACTCATTGTATTAATAATGGCACCATTCCCTTTGGAATCTCATAATAATAGGACAGTTTCTTCTATAATGCCACTCTTGTTTATGTTTGTGGTAATATGACTCACTAATGGGAATCTCAAGTTGCTATTTTTAAACTATTTCAGGACAATTACATTTTGTAGAAAATGTGTAGACCGTGGACAATTAAGTACATGTCTCTTGATATTCAGAAACATGTGTGACACATATCCACATACGCAAGTGTTTCCATTTCAGACCTAACGGTACCTCCACGTTATTGGCACATACTTGGTTGGTATCTGTTGTGGAAGTTAGGTTTCTAGGCAGTAGGTTTCACATTGCTCTGGCATGACCCAACTTGTCACCGGTCTAAAGTTGACGGATTTCCACTGATGACACAACCTTATCTGGGAAAGCCTCAGGGCTTTTTAATCAGTGATTTCCTCTAGTGTGTAGTGAATACTGTCTGGATGCTGTAAAAATTATCTCCAACATTAGTTCCTCAGTATAACAACATTTCATGCTCAAAATGGTGTTAAGTATATTACCTATACTTGATATTTATTTTTACAACTGTTATGCATCCACGTTTTTCCAATAATTTAAATGGTTGCCATTCAATTAACTTGTGAAGCTAACAGAGTGGAAATAGTGTTTGGAGACACTTAGTAGAAAGGTTGCAGTCTTGTTGACTGGTGTAAGATGAGTTCAGTTGAATGATAATTACTGAAGTAAAAATGAAGGTTTTAAAAGCCAAAGCTAGAGCCAGTTCAGGCTTGCCACGGACACTCTTAACTGTCCTCCGGAACCTATGGTTCAAGCAGCTCAGTCACAGGACTACTTTGCCTGTGTTTGGGCATCAGTATCTGACCCACAAGTTAGTATAATCACTATATCTGACTCACAGGTTAGTAATCACAGGACTGTAATGTCAATCTATTGGTCGGGACATAATAGGCTTTATTAAGTTGACTTGTCCCATCTGTGTGAACTAAGTTCAGTTTACGCCAAGCCAGTCCTGCTCTCTTGCGTAACTGAACATGACTTCAGTCTAATGTTTGAAATTCCAACTATTTGTTACTTCAGGGAGGAGGTGAAATGTCACCCATCACCCAACCATACATTTCCAGGAGAATGCCAAAAAGATTTGCGTTAAGGATCGGAGACAGAAATGCACTTCACATATAACCACGTTTTCTTTCTCCACCATATTATGCTGTGATGATTACATTATGGTGAGACTCCATGTTCAAAATGGTTAAACAAAGGCATGAAACTCTTGAGCTAGTTTCAGCATCAGCATTGCGGCCGCAACCTTTCTCTAAACAGTGGAATTCCAGGTTTCATCTTATCAGTCATGTCATCACTTTCTAATCTGGGCTCCACTCTAAGTGTAAGTCTATGTATCTTGATTCAAGCTTTCGAATGGCTTTACTTCCCTTGGGTTCTATACTGTATAATATTTTCAGGTAAGCTGCATCATCAGGTATTCACAGAGAGGGCTGTGTAAATGATTGGAGTAATATACCCCTCAATTGAAAAGGTACATATTGGAATAATTGGTCTGCTACTAAACTCCCTTGCCCCATATACACTGGTTTACATCTGAAGGTGATTCTGTGGAGATTAATGCCTGTCTTTGTACAGGACAAAAGACTGACTGGAGTACAGCAGGTCATTGAAGCTGAAAGTCAATACACCAGCCAGGGGGGAGGGGGTGGCGTTGTAAAGCGTCTTTCTCACGCCCTAGATCGTAAATGAAAATGCAACAGAATGGACAGATAAGGTGCAATTAAACCAGGGACACATTGCAAACAATGTATAGGAATCAACTGCACTCGAGGCATTCCATTCTTCATAAAATTAGCAGACGCTGTGGGCTGAACACAAGACTAAATCTCTTTTGGTTGCGCTGGACTCTCGTTTAAAAGTAGAGTTCATTTTTGTCGTGCAGGTGTGTAGGCGTCAACCACGTCTCTTCATTGTGAATGCAGCTGTTCCAGTTCAGCAGGTTCTCGCGTCATTGCATGTAAAGAGGAAATGACTCCTGTTATGTGTATGTGTGAGCAAAAATAACCGCAAACAAACAATCACAGTATTGAGCTAGAGGGCTCTGCTCTATTCCTTCAGTTTTCTCCTCACTGTTCCGCTAGTTACGCTCTTGTGTTTTTCCTCTTTAAATGGTAACAGAACAGGGGTGACATATTTCACCAGAGCAATTTTCAGATAAACTGGAAACTTCCTCCTTTGTGAAAATGTCAGGGTAATGAAGTTTACGCGGTAAACCAGCTGTTTGTTTGAGGTCTGGTCTTTTCACTGTTCGCTTCCTATTTCTCCCTGTCGGTCCAGATGTCTCCCTGTGGCCAGAAACACACTTCTTGTTTCATGCTGTGGGCATTCCTGAGAAAGAGTGTCATGAGGGTTATCACATGCCTTCTGCAGCTGTGACAATCTTAGGCAGTTTAACACATAGATTCATCAATATACACATACAGATTACTGCATAAAGACAGCACAGATGCTGCTTGGGATTCAATCATTATGTCCTTAATTTCGACTTAAAAATAAACTACTTGTTTCAATAATACAAGTTGCTGCGTTAATTGTGGTGATTGCAAACCTCACAAAATGGCGTAAAGATTTAAAAAAAGAAGCATTTTGAGTCCTTGACAAAGACAAAAGACTAATGTTGATTAAATCCCAGCCACTGTATCTTTGTGATGGTCCTGTTAGCAGTACTCACGAGTCACTACCTGCAACTAGATAACCTGTACTCACGAGTCACTACCTGCCACTAGATAACCTTATCTCTCTTCCAATCTCTCTTCCAATCTCATCTACATTTGAGGAACAATAGAATAAGTAAGAAGAAGAACTGCTGAATAAGACGTGTATTTAAAACAACAATGGGCATTTAAAATTAGCATCAGCATTGAATATGTGCTGAAAGCTTTAAGTCAGTATGCAACCCATGTGTCACCTCCATCATATGCCTATACTACCTGTTTCACATGGGAATATTTGCTATGACAGGGTTATTAGATATAACAATATTTGTGAGCTGTGACCATGCATTAGAGTTTTTCTTTTTGTTCCTTTGTGAGAATTGTACTTGCATCTTTTGTAGTTCCTAATGGCTGTGTATTGTCTTCGGTATGCACACTTGGCAGAAGGGAAGGGTAGGGTGGGGTGGGGGTGGGGGTCTGGTAGGGGGGTAGGTGGGGTTTAAACCTGACAAAGAGGACAGATAATACTACTGCAGACTATAATGGGTGGGGGATGGCAAGGATTTCTTTCAAATAATAGCTTTTTTAAATAATGTTTTATTACAAAAACTACATTAGTATAAAGTCCAACGTGTGCAAATTTGTGCAAAATCTGGATACCGGTAGCAAGCTTTAAAAAAAACAAAAAAACATCTCGATTTTAAAGCTGCATTTTAATGAAGTGGCATTAAATGTAATAGCAATAAAAGGCAGGTATTTAGCAGTGTATGTACAAAGGTACAGTTTAATTTAGCCACACTATTAATCATTTGATGAATGCATTGCAAAGTTGTCCTGTCATCTACTGATAAACAACAAAATACTATGTAGTTTCTCATTTCAAAAGCCAACGCTAGTTTGATGCTTTACCTTCATCTGATGGTAAAAAGCTAAAAAGAGCGTGGGTTGCAGAGCTATAAAATGCAAGCTTCTAGCAAGAAGGGAATCCCACAATGCAATGCCCTACACGGAAAATGTGGGCGGCTCTGCTGTTGTACCTTTGAGCAAGGTACTTAACCTGAACTGCTTCAGTAAATATCCAGCTGTATAAATGGGTGGTGTGTCATGTTAAAGAATGTAAGTTTCTCATAAGAGCGTCTTATAAAAAAATCTTGTGAAAGCCTAACATAATAACAAACCATGGTCAAAAAGACTTGAAAAACAGGAGGCCTGGGTAGTTTTCTGCGATTGCCTAACTGTGGTGAATTGTAAAATTTTTAATTTTCATGTTTTTATTTATTAAGTCATATCTGTAACTTTGTGCGGTGGGTCACAAAATCATTGTCTACATGTTGAATTTGCCTTTCCATTTTATAACTGTAGGTTTCAACACCAGGAGGCAGAAAAGCAATACTGTGAAAAAACAGGACAGGCTAAGCTTGGACAATATAGGGCAAAATAAAAGAACAGACACGATGCACTGACGGATGAGGGTTTAGATCAACTTGATTTGGAAGGTAGTTCAAGTTGAAACTAATACATAACGAAAACATATACATCCAGACAACTTGGTGGCACGGTGGTGCAGTGGTTAGAGGTTCTGCGTTCGAGTCCAGGTCCGGGTCCGCTCTGGGTGGAGTTTGCATGTTATAGTAATATCTTTATTTATATTGCACTTTTCAAGCACAAAACACAAAGGGCTCTATCTTGACGATCTTGGCGCATCGTCTAAAACGCTGGGCGCAAGTGCATTTAGGGCGTGTCCAAGTCCACTTTTGCTAGTAATGCCCGGACCCACCAGACGCGCAAGAGCACAGACGCTTATTGCTTTTTCGGAGCGCATTGGGTGAACGACAGAGATGCGCTATACAAACACACAATCTACATTCCGGATTTGTGAGCTTCGCTAAATAATGGTTAAGTAAATACTGCTATGACATATGTCTTACTGCTTAAAAGCTAAATGTATCAATGTAGAGCTAAATGTAGCAAACAAGACAATGCCTCCTTTATAAAGTTCACTTATTTATTTGGGACAGTAATCAACATGTTCTAAACATTTAATTATAGCAGAATTGGCAGCTATTCTGCAGTACCTTAAATCGATACAGTGATATCAGTACAATACAAATAGAATAGAATAGAATAACGTTTATTTCCCTTTCGGGAAGTAAGCATAGTCTTAATTAATTGAACAAATATGTATATGTATGTATACTATAATAAAGAAAAAGCATTATAAAAACGGAAATAACTGGTTATATGTAAAATGTATGACTTGATTTAACTTAATTCATCCCACAATGGTGATTGTCTCTGTTTCCTTTTTCATTAGGGCTTACATTAAATATAATATGTATTAAAATAATGAATAACAATAGTAAAACTATTGGTATGTTGAAAAACATTAATATGTGGTGATATGATGCAGATATTGTGCATATACAATGTATTTCTATGAGATTGCGCATGGGACGCCTTGAAAATTCCGCTCCACGTCCGCGAGCCGTCCGCCCGCCAGCCGTGCGCGCGCGGCCGGTGAGAACCACGGCAATTCGTTAACTTGGGAGCGGAAGTGAAGCGTAGCAGTGCGCGTGTGCGTGCAGATTTGAGCAGAACTGAACCCACCGGATGCGCAAGAGCACAGACGCTTATTGCTTTTTCAGAGCGCATTCCGTGAACGACAGAGACGCGCTATACAAACAAACAATCTACATTCCGGATTTGTGAGCTTCGCTAAATAATGGTTAAGTAAATACTGCTATTACATATGTCTTACTGCTTAAAAGCTCAATTTAGCAATGTATAGCTAAATGTAGCACACAAGACAATGTCTCCTTTATAAAGTTCACTTTTATTTATTTGGGACAGTAATCAACATGTTCTAAACATTTAATTATATCAGAATTAGCAGCTATTCTGTAGTACCTTCAATCGATACAGTGATATCAGTACAATAAAAACAGAATAGAATATAGAATAGAATAGAATAACGTTTATTTCCCTTTCGGGAAGTAAGCATAGTCTTAACTCATTGAACAAATATGTATCCTATATTAAAGAAAAAGCATTATAAAAACGGAATTAACTGGTTCTATGTAAAATGTATGACTTGATATAACTTCATTCATCCCACAATGGTGATTGTCTCTGTTCCCTTTTTCATTAGAGCCTATATTAAAATATATATGTATATATGTATATTGTATATATGTATATGTATATGTATATGTATATATGTATTAAAATAATGAATAACAATAGTAAAACTATTAGTAGGTTGAAAAACATTAATATGTGGTCATATGATGTAGATATTGTGCATATACAATGTATTTCTATGAGATTGCGCATGCGGACACCCAGAAAATTCCGCCCCGAGCGGAAAAATCCACTCCACGTCCGCGAGCCGTCTGCCCGCCAGCCGTGCACGCGCAGCCGGTGAGAACCACGGCAATTCGTTGGGAGCGGAAGTGAAGCGCAGCAGTGCACGTGTGCGTGCGCTTGCGCTCCCGTGTCTGGTGGGTTCCGGGCGTGAGAACCACGGCCATTCGTTAACATGGGAGTGGAAGTGAAGTGTGCGTGTGCGCTTGCGCGTCTGGTGGGTAACGGGCGTAACAGACAGGAGGGTGTACGCACGTTGTGCACATGCCTATGTAGACTCACTTACAGGTGCAGCTAAAAAAATTAGAATATCGTGAAAAAGTTCAATATTTTTTGTCACTCATTTCAGAAAGTGAAACTCATATATTATATAGATTCATTACACATAGAGTGAAATATTTCAAGCCTTTATTTCTTGTAATTTTGATGATTATGGCTTACAGCTAATGAAACCCAAAATTCAGTGTCTCAGAAAATTAGAATATTTTGCTTTAACATATTTTTAAAGTATCATATTTAATATTTGGTCGCATATCCTTTGCATGCTGTTACTTCCTGAAGTCTGTGACCAATCAACATCAAAAGACTCTCGATATCTTATTTTCAGGTACTGTTACAAGTGATACTATAACCTCTCTGCATTTGAACTGATCTCTATGGGAATTGGGGGGTGAGACTAGATTCAGCTGTAAATTACACTGGTACAGTATGGAACACATGGCTGGCTAAATGGCTGTAAGTCATCAAGGGTCTGAGCTATCGAACGAGCCCCAAACCATCACTCTGTTGCCAGATATGGAGTAGATGTGGATGGATCACTGCAAGGGTTATTTCTCCTGACTCATTTTCCTATTGAACTCTATGGGGAAAAAAGTCAGGAGAAACAACCCTTAAAGGGATCCATCCACATCTACTCCATATCTGGCCGCAGAGTGATGGTTTGGGGCTCGTTTGATACCTTAGACCCTTGATGACGTACAGCCATTTCGCCAGTCATGTGTTCCATAGCAATACGTTAAAAATTATCCTGGCCACACCTCATCTTAAGACCACCACACCCAGTTCACTTGCAATGGGCGCAAGAAAACTTGATATTTAAACGACATGAACGCTAGGTGCTATAATGAACCCTGCGCCGGGTGGAAGATAACAAAGACACTTGTGTTTGGGTTAGCGCCGCTTAGCGCCAGGCGTAAAATAGGGCCCAAAGTGCTTTACAAAACATTCAGTTAAAATAAGAAAAAAAGTGTAAAATTACCAAATAAGATAAAAGGAAATAATAAATAGTAAATAAATACATTGAAAAAAAATACATTTAAGCATTAATAAGCAAGTCTGTGTCCGTGTGTGTTTTCTCCCACACCAAAAACATACATGTCAGGTTAATGAGCATCGCAAAGGATAGTGCGCAGAGCAAGTTCTGTCTGGAAACCTCTCGTTGTAGCTGACCACGGTCGGCTAGGAATCACGCGTCCCATACTCAACCAATCACATGCACACACCTCTAATGGGGCGCCATTTTTAAGCCAAGAATAATTCTCTCTGTGCTGCTTAAGCTAATGCACTGGTTCAAATCTGATGCCTGCAATATGGTCCAAAACAGTTGGGACAAGGGCAAAAAACACCTGCTTGGAACATTCCACAGGTAAACGGTGATGCTATCATGACTGGGTATAAAAGGATATTTTGATATTTTATTTTCAGGTACTCTTTCAAGTGATACTATAACCTCTCTGCATTTGAATGGATCTCTATGGGAATTGGGGGGTGGCTTTTTTGGAACGTGTTGCAGGTATCAAATTTGGAATTAGCGTATATTTACAAAAATCAATAAAGTTGATCAAGTAAAAAAATAATCTTTGTACTGTTTTCAATGGAATATATGTGAACGACAATTTACAAA
This sequence comes from Ilyophis sp. 1 JC-2022, assembly GCA_022702515.1. Classification (NCBI taxonomy): domain Eukaryota; kingdom Metazoa; phylum Chordata; class Actinopteri; order Anguilliformes; family Synaphobranchidae; genus Ilyophis; species Ilyophis sp. 1 JC-2022. The sequence continues at coordinate 35,003,054 of CM040404.1, forward strand.
TCACTGCTTTCTGCTTTTATGTGCATTTTGCATACTGTCCCAACATTTTTGGAATTGGGGTTTGTAGTTTGTAGGACAAATGACCTCAGCACGGGGTCAATAATATAACTTAACTTGGGGGTTTTGATTGAAGCACATGGGTATATTTCACTATTGGGGGTTACAAATTATGATTTTACCACAATAGTGGACTGAGAATTTGAACAATTTAGCCTTGACAAAATAAGACTTGGAAAAAGTCATGGTAAAAAAATGATAATAATTGTTATATGCAGGGTAAATTCCACAATAACCCATTGCATTTAAAGATAAAATGTTCATTCTGTTCTAGAAGAGTTATACATAACAGTACCCACTGTCTTTCCATCAGAAACTGTGTCTGAACCCTGCCAAAAGTCTCGTGTACTTGTTTTAGACAATTATGGAGCTTAGACCTTCTGTGTTGGATGGACTTCCTGTTTTCTCTGAGCCAATCAGAACCGGATTGTCAGGTGGCTATAGAGGGTCCAAGCACCCAGCGGTTTTTGAATTCTCTCCACTATTCTGTTCTCTGCACCTCTTCCCCTGATTCCTAAAAAATCCAGGCCTTGTCTGTGTAAAGGGACTGATCTTATCAGTCTGGATCTTCACTCCTTCACATGAGGTCAAGGTTTAGAGGTGTAGAGAAATCAGAAGGCCTTTGCCAGTGAAAATCCTAGGAATTAAAGCTAGTGTTCCCTTAGCATCAACGTGCTAACCCCAGCACCTGACCAGATGTACAGGCAAATTTAAAAAACACATATTATGCATCCATTGAGATGGAATCCCTGGACTCCCATGATGCTATCTGTCTGTCTTTTCAATGATCTCTTTTTTTATGTATGGACAACGTTGAAGCTGAATTATTTATCACTCACAGTAATTTAAGCCTTTATACAAAACTATAACAAATATATATTTGTGGCTGAGAAAGGCATAAAGGTATGATGCCTATAGCTTGGTAGGTAGGTACAACGTGTCATCGAGGGACCATGCCATTTATAATATATATACAGTAAATGTATACAAAAAGACGAAGGCACAGAAACAAGTGAATAAAATGTGAAATTATGTAATTACAGTATGGCACCCTTGAACTCATACACAGACATTTATTATGTTCTAATCTGATTAATGCAGTATAGCTGGAGGCAGAATATGATCTCTTCATATCAGTGTATTTCATTCACCAGAACAGGCTTAGCTAACCCAGCGATTAATGTGATTCATCACCCTGTTATATAAGACCTCACTGCGATAATATAATTAATACACATTTGGATTTTGCTCATTTATGTGTATAGCTCTGAAATCAAGACAGCTGTTACGAGCTTATTAAAACATAATGCATTTGATCACACTGCCAAGTTTATGCATCAGGCAGATAACAGATAGCAACTGGAGAAGAAGAGCTGTTTTAACACTTGTGTCACCATTACAGTAAAATACATCTGAACCCATCCATACTTATGTTGAGTCTTCTCAGAGGAAGGGCCTGTACAAAGGCACATCTGTGATATTGCCATCAAAGTGTAAACCTTCACTAATGTGTCAGTGACTTTGTTGAATCAGGATATCATTGGTTAATCTGCTTCTCCTGTGTGACCTGTTGTCCAAGAACCAATCAGCTCATGGTTTATAGATATCTCTAATGCCCAGAGCTTTTTGGACCTAAAGTCCTCTCCCATGTCACCCATGAAACTGCTAACTGTTGACACCTAGAAAAAATGGCCAGTAAATTTATTTAATTACAATGTATTATATATTAAATACTTGGCAAACATTAATTTACACTAAATTATATATTATAATGACTTGTATCACAAACGCCACTGTGAAAATGATTCTGGGGAGCTATTCCACAAAGCAGGGTTACTGAGTTAGCTGGATAACTGCACTTATCCTGGAACATGGACTGAAGTAAAAATAACTGTTCTTGTAAGGGTTTGGGTTTGTAACAATGAGCCAAACACGACAAAACAAAACCCAATTACAGAACAAGTCACTCACAAACGTGAAAACCACTAAAAGTAGCAAAATAATAAACAACCCACTAACACGGGTGTGGCTCATAGACACAAGCAGAAAAGTCAGAGAACAGAGACTTCTAAACAGAAATACACAAGCATAAACTCGAAAAGGAGAAAACAAAGAATCACCTTCGGAAAGTAAACTATAACGCCCGATGAGAGATGAAAAATAAATGAAATAAAATAAACCTCTCACTCTCAGTATAGCAGAGAGGAGAAGAGAGTAAGAAACAAAAGTAACAAAAGGGACTAATCCCTAAAAAGCTTCAAGGGCAGCTAAAGCCAATCTAGTAGTGAAAATATAGAGCAGCTATTTTCTAACCAACCCTGACTACATGAAGGCACGAAATGACAAAGAAGCGCCAGGAAGCGGAAGTGAGAGTCTTAAATACCAAGCAGGTAATTGGACAGGTGAAACGAATGATAAGCGGGAAGAAGCTAAATCCCAAACAGGAACGTCGAAAAAATTTGATAGACTCCTTACCAGAGAGAGGACGAGAACTGTAGCGAAACAGAAAAAAATAGCCACGGACCATGACAGTTTCGGGTTCTACTCAGTACAGTTATCCAGCTAACTCAGAAATTCTGCTTTCTGGAACAGGCCCAAGGATAAGCAAGTTATGCATATAACTGTAATATAATACCATGAAATAACATCAGAAATGTTCTTATCAATATCAGCAGCTAACAATATGTATGACTAAATAACACTCCTAAACCAGATTCTCGTACATTGTTATCGATTGAAATCTCACTAATGTGATGATACAGCCTTATCATTCTCAGAGTTATCTGGATGACTTGATAATCCTGTTTTGTGGAATACCTCACCTCTCAGAACTATGTTTGATAATGCAGTGTAGAATTATTATTATTATTATTTTTAAATACTTGTTTGACAATGACAGTCACATTTTTGGCCTTGAGTAAGGAATGGTGAAATTGATGTATAACTGAATAGATATGAGAATGATCATATCCGAGGGTTCCACTACTTGCACTGCTTGAAGGTATGAATAACTAAACAATACAAGTAATTTATACATTTGTAAATGGATTATCTCTCTGGATTTGAAAGAAGTGCAACTGCCTGGTGTATATTTTAATTCACCATGGCTGTATTTACACAGTCTCGAAGATACGGAGACAAATGCTGTATTTGTGTGTTTTTCTGTGGGAGTTAGAAGCCCGGAAAGCCTGTGATTAGCTTACAAACCATAGTTCAAATCTCCCATTTGCGTCATTGCAAAAAAAGAGTTCACATCAATGAGTGATTAATTAAAGAATGAATAAAATAGCTGGAGGATTCAAAAGGATTGGATAGTCCATGCAGGAAGCACTGGTGATTAACTGCAAGAGCCTTTTTAATAACATTGTGTTATTAGTATTTTCTCTATAGGTAGACATAAATAGATACAAAGATCCCCACTCCGTTGCGCTCAGCTGAAACGCTGTCTGTTTTCCATCGTGGTCTGAAAACACACCTTTTCAGACTCAGAATTCAGAATTATATAGTACGTTCTTTGTTTATTTTCTATTTGGTTTTGCTATTTTATAGCTTAGAATGTATAGCCGACTGAATTCTGTTGATTACTAGGTCCATTGCAGTCAAAACTGCACTAAGTGACACTTGTGCATGAACAATAGTACAAGAGATATGACAATGTTGTTATTCAACAAAATATGGATGGAAAAATTATTAGAATTTAATCACATGCTAAAATGGAATTCCAACAAATAGGTAAGCCAATTCAAAGTGTTCACTCTAATATTGAACTCCATTGAAACTATTTAATTTATGGTTTAAATTGTGACTTGTTAAAGGAAAACCCCAATATTAGCCAATTACGCCAAACCAGTATTTTACGCACAGTAAGGACGGGTGAGACTACAGCCCAGTCTGTAAGGCTGCTGCCAAATTCAAACCAAAGTACAAGTCTCTTTCCTGTGTGCTATGGGTCCGATTCCTGGCTGTGACACTGTCTGTACTTTCATTTGCATCTATATCTGTAACCTTCTCTGCTGTCCCCTGAATAAAGCAAGAATAAAAACAAAAGAAGGGGTGACCGTCCAATCTCTTTAAAAAAAGCACGAAGGGAGGTATGAATGGAGGAAATGAAATGCACAGGAAGATGTATACACACAATAAGCACATAGTGACCAGTCATGTGACTTCCATTTAGTTTACCACTTATTTCAGTCTAATTTAATTCAGTGCAATATGTATGAAAGGGAATTCTACTACCCCAAAAACAGTTATAGGCCTACGTCTATGCAATATGGATTGAATCTGGTTCACCACTACATATAGCACATACAGTACCCATTTAAAAAAAAAAAAAATAAACCGGGGGAAAGAAATTGAAAGATGATTTGACAGATTTTTTTTTTTGTTTTTTATTGTTGTGTTGTATTAACAGTTGCAATGCATATATATAAAATAGTCGTTATATTTTTTTTATGATTTGAATTATTCTCTCTCTTCTTCCATGATATCCGTTATGATGGGGCTCATTGATCCAGCAAAAAAACAAATCTCATCTCACTCACAATCTTAATGTCAATCTGAATGTCCAAAAAAACGTCAAAATCAAAAATAGGCAGGTAAAAATTTCAAAATTGATTCAGGGGAGCCGCTTTCAATGCTATTCCTAGAGGTTTCCATGTTGAAATGTGTGTTGGTGTACCTGTACGAGATTGATTATGATGAACGTGGAAATTATTAAAAAAAATTTAATAATATATTATTATAATATTCAGTTTTTTACTAACCAAACCAAGCCATTGTGAAAACAAAATTGTGTGGAAAATGATGCGAGATTAGCTGAAATGAATTGGATGTATCAATCTGTCATAAGTGTTTAAGATATAAATTAATAACCCGCCTAAGAAACACAGAATGTAAATTCAATTCCAACATTGCTATTATGACCAAGATTACAAAATTATAAGAAAAACAACTCTAAAAACTTTGTTTGGTGGTGCAATAATACATCTGTCAACATTACTCTATATTTTATTATCCTTCACAATGACATATTCATTCTTTGCTCGAAACAGTCCAATTAGTTTGTTATCATGTTCTTCTATTTGTGATCCATAAAAATAATGATCACTTTTGTATGATCATGAAAAACAATATGTTTTACATTGCCTCCTATATGTCTGCATGATATGTATGACATTTATAAATAGACTGTTTGCCACATAGCCCATGTCGTGTTGGTTTGAAACGTTATTAGATATGCTGTATCATTAAATTATCATTTCACATTGGTTGACCGAGAAACTGAGGCACACGACGCGTTCAACTTGCTCAATAATTTCGACATTCCTTTGTAAAACACGCCAATTTTATTGTTTCTAGAATCGTGAACTCTTGTCACACCGACGTCATTTTCAGGGGTTGCTATATACTACAGTCATATCAAGACATTTTAAAGTTGCCTTATTTTTTTATTGAATAAATCACGGATTCTATAAAAGGGGCGTTGTGTTATCCGCATCTGTACACTTGCTTGTTGCGCGCTGTTGAGAGAGGTGCCATGTCTGTGAAATTCAGAGTTCAGTCGTATTGCCTTCTTCTCATGCTCTCAGCTTTTAAGGGGGAGAGCAGATACCTACAGGTAAGAGTACTCGAACCGTATCACACCATATTTTAGTGTCGTAATACTTTACCATTTGAACAGCATAGTTTAATGTCATGCAAATCATTTTAAATGTTTGACACAGTTGTAATGAAAACTTCATTAGAAGTCATCATTGAAGCTTTTGTGTCCAGAGTTCACTATTTCCCCAATTCACTTAGACAGTAGCTACAACCTTAAAAACAGCGTGGCGCATCAAACACACATTACATACCAATGCAAGGGGTATTTTGGAATCGGCTACACTGGGATATTTCGTTCAATGAGTGTCACAGCAAAGCATGGACGCTTGACCACTTTTAAACGTATTGTTTCAGGAAAATGAAGTTACCGCAGAGGGATTATTATCGCTCCTTAATTCGGAAGTCAAGAGAGAATTATCAAAAGATTTTATTTACCGTCGACCGCTACGTAAGTAATTAATTTCCTGTCTGTTTTGCTCTTGTGTTACCTAACCGGATAAAACAAAAAAAACCTACACGATACAGATTAAAGTTGTGTTTGCAGCCCAGTGTTATCATGATGAAATATTTACTATTTAGGCTATACTTTGATTTATTAATGGTGTTTAGCATGGGAGATAGTTTGCAGCTAAAGGAGTGCAATTGCGTTACTGTAACTTTTTAATTAGCTGAATTACGGTCATTGGTAATGTGGCTATAGGACCGCGTGATAAAGTGGGCTATAGCGAAGTAACTTTTACATAGTGTGCAGAGGTGTGCTCAGCTGATATTTAATGGCAGGAATACATTTTTGCAGGGAAACATTAATGTATGTGGTGGTGCTCTGATGCTTTATACACAATGCATACATCTAGCAGTGTATCATTCCCTGACAAAACGCAGAGGAGAAAGGGAGTTAATTTCCACTGGTTGTATCACCATCCTGTGTGTGTGTGTGTGTGCATGCATGCATGTAGGTAAATCTGTGTGTGCAAATACAGAAACAAGATCAGCGTCAAATCAACTCTTAACAGAGTACAGTTAATACTGTTAGCATACATCATTACCCCTTCTGGTGTCTGTTAGTGTTGAATTAAGTGAACATTTTGCTGTGGATGCATGGGTGGGTTTGTGCGTGCTTGGCCATGTTCTGTGCATGTATGCGTGTACATCCACATACGTGTGTGTGTGTGTGTGTGCGTATGTGTGTTTTAGCAGTGAAGGCCTGATATAACATGTCACCTGTCTTTCCTCTCAGGATGCTTAGACATGCTGAGCGTGGAGGGCCAGTTCACCTTCACCGCCGAGCGACCGCAACTCAACTGCGCAGCCTACTTTATTGCAGAGCCCAACGAGGTCATCAATATAGAGTACAGCGCGGTGGATATCGACTGCCACAGAGGGGATTTCCTCAAGGTATCGCACCACCGCTTCTTATTTTACAAGAGCACTTCTCTATAGTGTGATGGTACTTAAGCAGCAGACACAGGGGTTAAGCCATTAGAAAAGATGGCATTATCACATTATAATTTCATTGGCTGGCACTCGCCACTATGAGTACATGTTCGAGACTGCTGGGATGCAGTTTATACATCATTTTTACAGATTTTTTACATAATTTCTACTGATTATGAAAGCATATGCTACCATTGACAGTAATAGTCAACGTTATAGTAATAGTTGCATATAGTTATAGTAATAGTCAAAGTTGATTCAATTCGTAAGTTCAGGACAGCTTGCCGTGAGGTTAGTTTGGACTTGCGTGAGGTTTTTCTTTCTCCTGTCGCAGGTGTTCGATGGGTGGTTCTTGAAAGGGGAGAAGTTCCCCAGCAACGAGGACCACCCCGCCCCCCTGTCCGAGCGATACGTGGACTACTGTGACACCGGCGTGCTCAAGAGAACTATCCGCTCGTCGCAGAACGTCGCCATGATCTTCTTCCGCATTCACACCCCGGAGAGCGGCTTCACCATCACCGTGAAGAAACTCATCAACCCCTTCCGTGAGTCAACTGCCACTGAAGAAATGTGTGCTAGAATCATGTGGAGAAATTCACTCTTTTGAGCCATAATATGAAATATTATTTAATTTAGACCCACCTCATTGTTTTCCTTCATTACATTTACATTACATTCACTCTTACCCAAAGCTACTTACAGGAGTGGAGAATATCAGTCCAGTGGAGTATCAGTGGAGTTACTCTCAGGAATTCAAAAAATGCAATGTGTTCTTTCACTATGTGTTCTTTAACTACATGTTCTCTCACATTCTCTAGAGAGAGGCTTTTTTCTTGAGTTACTGGGATTGAATGCTGGGCCCTATTTATGCGATACAGCTATAAGCAGTGCCACTCAGATTGCATCACAGATTAACCAGTTTTATAGAAAGATACAATGCAAGCAGTTTTTTGTGAAAGGTCAAGAGGAAGGTGATTACACTGTTTATCTTTAAGCAGGGCATGTGGAATCTGTACCACTTAAGGATTTAAATAACATTAACACATAGCCACAATGACAACTCATCTTCAAACTTGTCTTTTTCCAGCCTGCAACATCATCTCACAGACCAGGGAAGGGAGCTTCACTATGGTGATCCCTCACCAGCACACAAACTGCAGCTTCTCCATCGTATATCCGGTGGAAATCGAGATCGAGGAGCTCAGCTTGGGGCGCCTAGATTCCAACGACGCCCCAGTGAAGGTCAGGATGAGTGAGGATTAAGCAGTAGAGCACATTTCCGAGATGGATCACTGCGGTCATGAATGGGTCAGACTAATATTGAGTTAGTCACAAGCTGGGTTCTGACTAAGGAAGGGCATTGCAAAGATAGGCATCGCTCAACACAGAAAAATGTTCAGCATAAAATCAACTCTGATGTAGTACGTTAAACTCTTAACAGAGTATGTGTGGGTCCCTATTGAACTCCGACCAACTCTGTTTAGAGTTACGGTGCGACCGCCATAATAAGCAGTGTTACTGTGATATAGTGGTTAACCAGCTGCACGTGTGGCTAGGAATTTATGCATTCAGAACTTGGTTTGAGCCAACCTTTTTAAGGAAGTTAAAATTGCATGTGAGAGAACTATGTAAGTGTGTCATATATGAAATGGAGTAGCATGTGAATTGCCCAAAATAAAGGTGTTACCACTATGAATTCTTGTGAAAACACTCAACTTTCCAAATGGTATTTGGAAACACTTTCACATGTTATTTTTATATAATGCTTCCTTTCCAAGTTTGAGAGCATTCGAGTATTGATTTTAATTGAGCAAAGCCATTCAAATAAAGAAAAGAAAGAACATATTAATGTTGTATTAATCAAACCACTGTGTACTCCGTTTTGTCCTAGCCAATCTCCTCATTAGGTTTCATTGAGCTCGTCATCAAACACTGATCTGGACTTAACATATCTTGGACTGCTCTTTGCTATTAACCCTTTCTGAAAGGAGTACCTTTTGAAGGTTTGGTTGCACTCACAAGACAGTCCTAAAGCAATGTGACAGGAATCACAATGAACTCTGTGAATAGGCTGTGAGATGTAATTCCGGGTAGTATAACAGACACCACTGACCGTGATGGAATGCAACTTCTTTTGTGTCTGCCCAATGTGCCCAATGTGTTGGCCTCTCTCTCCAGAGGTCAATCCCAGGGTGCGGTGGGGCAGTGGACTTTGTGGAGCTCCTGGGAGGCAATGGCGTTGACACCTCTAAGATGTTGCCTGTGGCTGATATCTGCTATTCCCTAAACGGTCCTGGTGGGTAGCGCTGCGTCTGTTGGATTAAGCTGACAAATAAGAATCACTCGACATCGCAACTTGTTTGTGTGAATATTTACCACACCCAAGTGTTAAACTCATGAAACTGTTTGACCTTTCTGTGCCAAACCCAAGTGAACAAATTTATCATTGATTTTCCTCCCATACCCAGTAGAGTTACTGTTTGACGCCACCTTTTGGCCCTCATTCTGTGTCCATCTCTGTTTGCTTTCAGCCCAGATGAAGGTCGGATGCGATAACACCGTCATGAGATTGGTTTCCAGCGGGAAATTCATCAACCGTGTCGCTTTTCAGTACCGCCCACTGGACCGCCATGAACTACAAAAAATCAAAGGAAACAATGTTGAGGATTTTTGTTTAATTGAATAAGCCTTTTGCCTCTTGAAGAGAGTTACTGAATTCCATACAACCAGGTATATGAGACAGGAAAATACCAGTTGTTGTGATTATCATTTTAGTTAAAATTTCAGATATAATGATTAATTACCCACTTAAACCCTCCTCCTCCTCAGAACACAGATATTGTGTGATTTATCTTTATTTTGTCTTTACCAGATTTATACAAATAATGTTCTTGTCCATTATTTCTTCCCATATAAATGGAATTTCTGATTAATGTAAATGCAATAACAATATTAATGTCTTCAGCACTGTATATTAAGTTGTATGTGAAGTTGCTAGCTTATTCTGGAATATATACATATTAAAGTTAAACCAGATTCAGCCACCATAAAATAATGTACTTGGTTTTAAAGGCACAATCCCAACAAAACCCATAATATGTATCTCCTGTACTTATGCAATCAATGGATAAGGAGACCTGGAAATTAAATTAAAATACGTATTTTGTCACATAAAATCTTTATTTTTTCTGAGAAGTTCAATAAATGTGCAAGTGTGCTAAGTACGTCCATGCTTGTACGAATGAAGGGAAGGCTAATATGTAATATGTAAAAATGACATTCAGTGTTTACCTACAGTATGTATTTGTATAAAATTTATTTGTAATAAAAATGGGCCGCATGTCAAAATCAGTGAAAGGTGATAATCAGTGAAAACTACGTTTCTGAAAGCAGTGCTGCTATGACTCATTGTGAATCTTTGGTACTTGTGGGTTATCTGTCGCCACTTTTTAATTTACCTTTGTTTTTTAGTTAGGCGACAGATAACCCACAAGTACAAAAAAACATTTTAAATACCATCTAACTAAAAAACAAATGACCCACAAGTAAAACAAGTAAGCCTAACCCTAACCCTAACCCTAACTAAAAAACAAAGGTAAATTAAAAAGTGGTGACAGATAACCCACAAGTACCAAATCTTTTAGTGTTTATGAGCCTACAGCCAACACACTGAGAAACACATTATCGAATGTTTGGGCTGTTGGTACGCAGAACTAACATGCCTTGGTGTCTATTTCCTTAGGCCATTAACCAGTCTATTTATGATAATCTACTTCTTGTAATGAATAGTCTATCATGTACAATTTGGTGTACAATGCCTTTAAAACAGAAAATGCCTATCATACTGGCCACAAAATAATAATCTCAGTTTAAAACGATTCAATAATGTTCATCCAACTGAAGATGGGTAAATGACACACATTCTTTGGCTCTTTTCAGTTTCTTTGCACAATGGGAGGATACTGTAGTTTTTCATTTTAAAAATTGTATATGTGAGGAAAATCCAAACAAAATGGCAGCTTTAAATGGCAGAATAAGACCACACCACTGCAGGACGTCCAACAGATACTGCTCATTTTTGATTTTGTCATTCCAAGCAGTTTAAGCGCTATGTTGTGAGTGAGAGATGCAACTATTTTTCAGCTGTTGCTTAATAAGAAACACAGTGGATAGAATGGGCATGTAATCTAATCAGTTCCAGTGTTAATGAAACCCCCCATGGTTCTCCATACGCACATCTGCAGAACAGTGTAGCCGACGAGGCGAAACCACAGGCAAACATGCAACGCTCCTGGTGATATGACCCATGTGAAATAGGTTATTGGTCTTATCCAGCAATAGACTCTGGATTTCTTCAATGGTTCAAAATGCAATAATTTCTCACTAAAATATGATGTTGCTAATGGGATTAGTGCTCAACACCCTAGTACGTTTAAGGATATTTTCCGTGACATCTTGTGAGGCATTTTACTTTTGATCTTCCCATTATATGAAATTAATCTCAAACCATGTCAGGCAGGCTCATTTGATTAAGCAAACAGATGTTTCCCCCCCCCCCCCCAGAAAATATGAGTTTCAGTCTTCATGAGAAAATAAAGAAGACAAGCTGGCCATTGTTCTTTTTCTTGTGATTAAAGATTTAAAGCAAGGTTTGCAGGAGACAGATGAGCTCTAGTGCATATAACTTAAGATGAATTCTACAGTGACAAAAGAAAAGTAGTTATGTTTAATTATGCCATTAACGGAATTGCAAAAGTGGAAAAAATACATTAGTGGAGACCAAGAATGATTTTCACACTTAAAATCTTTGTTTCATATTTTAGTGTCATTATTTCTTACAAGCATATTTTTCTTAAGTGAAGTTAAAATATAATGCTATCATTTTTTGTGATGTCGTTCATGTGACATTTCTTACTTTTATACCAGTTTTAATAATACATTCATGCAAAATAAATCTTTTAAATGCTTGAACAGGAGGTATAAAATAAAACCTGCCCCATGTTCACATAAGGGCTACTTTTAACAACATTTACAGAAAGTGGCACAAAGGTAAACGCTAAAGTATTTAGCCTTGGTTTACCTATCACAGCAAATAAAACATGGAAAATAAATAACACATTGCATATTCGCCATACAAATGGGTGACATACATTTGGTACTGTGCGCTTGTTTGCCCCGTGTGATCTTGCTGTACTATATCTAATAATTATTGAAGCTATATTTAGTTGCAGTCTCATGTATTATATAAGGCCAAATATCTTTACTAAGATGGACTGTGAACAGTAAAGTACAAATACACATTTCAGAATATATCATAAAACATCAGGGTATATTATTAATATTCTTACAGTGCTGTTCTACTTCAAAGGATGTTACACAAGGGTAACATACATTAAATACAGTGCAGTCTACTTTCTTCATTTTGTCACACAAACCTAGCTCCTGTATCTCTTCTTCTGTATCCTCTATCCCCTGTTATCAGCTGTAGAGTGTGCTGTGCAAACACAATACCCCCCCCCCCCCTCCCCACCAGCTGCCTGGGTGTCCATGTTTGCACTCCTTATCTTCTTTGTCTGGCAGAGGCTGCACAAGCAAATTGGAAAATCAGTTACACTGTGTAGCTAGTTTCACTCGTTTATCACAGGCCGACAGGCCCAAAACCTCCTGATTACCACTTGAACACACACCAGAGGAAAATAATCACTGTAAACACTCAACTTGTGAAGGAGCCAAATCACAACTGTATATGGGATGTTTCTGAGAAATAATGGCTGCTTGAATATGTTCTTTGAATTAAAAAAAACAACAACAAGAGTTTCAAACGCACATTGCACACTGCATGTAATGAGATGTTTTTGTTTATTTATGGTTGTATACATGATTAATGGGGCGTTGTTATAGTGGGGCCATGAATTTCATTGGCAATGCTCCCACATTCAAGATGTGTTTTTTTTTATTGATGCTTTTCTGTACAAGTTCCAGTTCTTTCTGTAACACATGTCCTGGATTTACTCTAATACAACAACTGCTCTATAGAGCTGGAGCAGCACAGTTTGTTTTGCAAGCAGCAGTCCACATGCTCAGTACCTTTCAAAGATTAGACTATTCCGCTAAACTTAAATCAAACAGTGTGTTTTAGTTTAGTGTGTAAGCCACGCCAAACTAAACCATAATAGCGTGACTGCAGATGCTATTCACCCATGCTTTAACTTGCTAGCTTGAAGTTAATCTTGCTTGTTTACCTATAAAAGCAGACATTGAAAGCAGACATTACATCTAAAAATAAATACTCATGTCCTCTCTAAATAGACCTAAAACCTTATTCCAGTTACACAAAGGTCTTATATGTTTCTAAATCTTGGCATAAACACTGTTGCTGTTGCATGTTAACTTTATACTAAGCTATCTAGCAAAAGCAGGGTGGAGGTGGAGTGTGCTATAGCATTATGGTAGGGCTACAGGCAGCACAATGCTAGCCATAGCATCACCCTGGCTGGTAGGGCTACAGGCAGCACACAGCTAGCCATAGCATCACCCTGGCTGGTAGGGCTACAGGCAGCACACAGCTAGCCATAGCATCACCCTGGCTGGTAGGGGTACAGGCAGCACACAGCTAGCCATAGCATCACCCTGGCTGGTAGGGCTACAGGCAGCACACAGCTAGCCATAGTATCACCCTGACTGGTAGGGCTACAGGCAGCACAATGCTAGCCATAGCATCACCCTGACTGGTAGGGCTACAGGCAGCACACAGCTAGCCATAGCACCCCCCCGCCCCCCTCAATATGTGAGAGAACATTGTTGCAGCAAAGGATCAAGCCTATGATAGTGATTGCATAGTAAAATATCTCAGGGTTAATTTAACTCAACAGAGTGAATCAGAATCAAATATAAATCCAGTATACTCTGTCAGAGAATATGCTATACTCTACCAAATGTAACACCTTCTCTAGCACCACCTTTTTGAACACAAGCAAAAAAAACTTGAACCCCTTTGACTACAGGCACAATCCTGGTCTCTTCTGTAAGATAAGCCTTTGGGAGTTTGTTTTCCAAGAGTCAAAGTATATTGTATGTATATTGTATGACCTGATTATTAAAAAAATTCACTGCAAAAAAAAAAGAAAAAAAAAAAAGCAATGAATGCAAATAAACTAAACAATTTCCTAGTTAAGGGGTTAACATTGAACTTTTACTATGTTTGTGCACATTAGTATCCTTATAGCATCCATTGGGTAGTTTAAGGCAGTATTATTAACTTAAATAAACTATTCTGAAAAATGCTTTCTGGAAGGCATGTTTTTTTATCAGATGTGGAAAACAAATTACAATACAAACCTAAACATCACCACCTCAGGTAACATTGCCAACGCCCTCTAGAAGGTCAGTGTTATCTGAAGGACAATGCATGGTAAAAACCAGTGGCCTGACAGTGAGGAAGTTCTGTGTGCCTGCAAGGCTTGCGATTAAGATAGTATCTTGCTTAAATTAACTGTCAAGATGACTGGATACCACAAAAGGTGATCCAGATATATTATGAATTATGTACCCCGTTCCATAATGCAGCTAAGAGTCTTTTCATTTATGACACACTCCATTTCAAAAGTGACCTTCAACAGAAGTTGCATACAATGTTTTGAGTACGGCTGTTCAACTCCACAGTATACTTTCTTAAACCAAACATTTAGAGACTGAATTTTGAGACATGTTTTTTGCAACAAATGACTTATAACTCTAATAAATCAGTAATAACCACATAAATTAAGTTGTTCTATTGGCTTATTATAATTTCCCCTTCAATATCAACAGCCGTGCATCAGAACTTTCATGTTATGAATTTTTAACTTATCCTGGAGCTGGCAAGCCTTCAGTGTCAAGAATATCAGATTTTTTTTTAAATTTATGTCTGATTCAGTTTGATCTATGGCAGAACTGCCACTTAGAAGTAATGAAGTTTTTTTTTTACTTGGACCTATTTTTAAGAACTATTTTCACCATGCTGATCGGTAATAATAATAATGTTGTCACATTTTTCTTGTTCGAGATTTGGTTTCCCAAAGAACAGCTCCGTTTGGAGTCCAATGGGGCACAGGTTACTTCTGCAAGTTCAAAGAGCATGCAAAAAAAAATATTTTAACTTTAATTTAGACGATTCAATTTCACTTCCAAATAACTGGTTTAGATAAACTGGACTTGTTTGAAGTAAATTAAACCTGTATCTAAATATGCCACATTGGACTCCATTGTAAAGTCGAGCGGAGCCATACTTTAGGCGACCAAATAAAATAAAAAAAGATGTGACAACATTATTATTATTACTGTTCAGTATGGTCGAAATAGTTCTTACAAATAGGTCCAAGTAGGCAAAAAAGGTGTTGGGCCTGGTAAATGTATTTAAATGTAATGCAATGTAAGTGTATTTAAATGTAATGCAATGTAAGTGTATTTAAATGTAATGCAATGTAAGTGTATTTAAATGTAATGCAATGTAAGTGGGATTCCAGAGCATTGGGGAGTCCGAGTAGAAAGGGAAATCATATCAAGCATGGCCTGTGTCATCATATTATTGTGACAATAGCGGACCCCCATCAGCAGTTATCTTCACAAGAGTATCAATCAATTTTATGAAGCGAAAACGTATATATTCAGATATGTGCGTTTATGCTTAAGCTTGAAAAATGAATGCAATTTTTTTTTGTACTGAATATCTTCATGCTTTTGGAAATTTACTGAAATCAGTGAGAAGTAGTGGACTGTAGGATATTTATCATCATGCGTTTGATTAGAATAATTATACTTTTGAGAACAGGAGGTGCTTTTTGCTTCTGCCATAAATTCTTCAGCTAGAGTTCAGACAGAACACAGAGTTATATACCTACAGTAGATAGGCCACAACCATATTTTGATCCTCCTCTTGAGTAGAAAGTGCATTTTGGGCAAATTAAATAGAGACATTCACCTCACACATTTCTAGTATTTAACTATAGGCTCGGAGTCTGTATTTTATCTCAATGTGAGCCAGAAAGACATACAAATGTTGCCATAAATAAGCTTATTTTTTATTAATGGCCATATTAACAATTTTCCAGAGGAATGTGATTATCATTTGATTTTTCATTTGCAGGTATTCTGTCCTACCAGTCGGCAATGTGGAACACTTTGCTTTTTTTTTGCTCCAAAAATGTTTTGTTACATACAAATAAACCATACAAATAAAAACCATTTTGATTTGTGCAGTTGATGAATGCAGAATTTGTATTAAGTTCATGTTCAGGAGTTACAAAATATCTAAATGTATTTATTTATTTATATACCATTGTTTTTTGGAGGTGTCAGTTGCCGTATAGCCTAAACTAAGATCCTTGAATAAATATTTTTGATTGTAGTAGCAGCACTGTCCTAATGCTTGTTTATGCTGACAGCCTATATTCTACATAAAATGAGGACATTAGTGCATAAAGCTGTGAAAACAGATGAAAGCATTGCATTTAAAATGACAATTATAGATGAACATATTTGTTTAATTTGCATTAAACAGCATGCCATGAGTTCCAGGCTCTCTAGCCCCGGCCTGCACTTGCCTGTTCATGCTTGTAAACTGGAATTATTATGTTTTGTTTCATCACATCAGATCATGTTCATCGTTCAACATCCGCAGTGTTCACGGCAGGTGATACGCGAAACAAAAAGTGGACTTTGATCATGCAAATCGTGGCACAGGACAGGTACATTTCATTTTCCATTGTTTTACTTCTTGGTGACTACAAGACAACAGGCAACAAACATCCTACATTACCACCATGCCAGAGGGCTGGTGTGATTGACAGCCATGTAATTCCTGTAGTCTTTCGTATAGAATATATCTTGTAATTTACGGTCGTCTGTGATGTCCATAACCACAGCTATCCTTAAGCATTATTTTCAGTGGCAAAAACTGACATGTTATGAAGCTGTTAAGCAAATTGTTGATGATTTAATCTAACCATTTATTCCTCAAGCACAAAAATATACTGCAAGTGGAGGATAAGTCTGTGCTCTTTCTGACAGCAGCAATTATTTATACATCCTCAGAATGAAAATACAATCATTTTAATTACTGCTCAGTTGATGACAAAACATTGTGATTTGTTACATAAAAAAACATGTGAATTAGAATATATAGATATTTGTTCTATTAGTTATGCAGATTACAAGAACAATACATGTACATAATTCAATCCAATGTATGCTGGCCATGCTCATATATTTTACATTTTATACTTTTGCGCTCCCTGCTGGTTAACAGGTGTCATTACTCTGCAAATAAAAGGACGAGCAGGTTTAGAACTGATTAAAGTTAAAAATCATTGGAGAACAGCTCTAATTAATATAGAGCTGTGACAATCTATGGCTTAAGCTTTTTATAAAAAATCTGGAAGTTTATCACAATGCTGGTCACTGTTATTTTGCTTTTTTAAAAATATATAATGTGTTAACCTTCTCTTCCTTTTATAAAACAAATGAGCAACATATGCTGATGTTTTATTTGCCAATCATGTTGCTAATGAACATGCGAGCAAATTATCCTCTATATTTTGGTATTCAAAATATTCCAGTGAGGCGTGACTGATCAGGAAACCAACTGATCATAATGATATGAATCTAAATCTGAAATGTCCATAATTAGGGATTATGCGAAATAACCATAATCATACAACATCGGGGTGACTCGAAGGTCTAAACTGAAGGTCTGCATTTTAAGTTGAAATCAACTCAAGAGCTTTAAGCGTAAAATATTTCAACCTGTTCTTTAGGAGTATTTAGCCAAACAAGTGATTAATTCATCAGGTAAAACACACAACATGCTCAGCACATATGCAGAAATGCCATCTGGTAAATGTAGTGCATAGAACCTCCATCTAATTAGACATTTACTGATGGACAATTTCACTTCTGTCACGTATTCTCAACATGCCAGGTTTCACAATGGCGTGTAATCACTCAGACTCAAACAGAACTGACCATGGCGGCTTTGGCCAAGGCCGTGCTGTGAAATCAAAGATAACTGATGTGAGAAAGTGTGTCATGCCTGATTAGAGTGTGATGTATTGTCCTGGCAGAAATACACAATGAGGGATGCGGCCATTGGAATAATGAATAGAATGGAGAGAGGATTCTGAGCACTAGAGATTCAGTATACGACTTCCATCTGTCCCCATTTATTCTCAAAGAGTGTACTCATAAGCTATGAATAAAAATGCTACTTTCATCCATATTTAGCTTTCAAGAAATTTGAATTAAATGCATTGGCTCTATTGAAAATAAAAATGTATATGGAAATTTAGAGTGAATTCATCTGGAAAATGGAAATGACCCTCTGTGGGTCAGAACTCAACATAAAAATATTACAGCTGTGCAAAGCATTTAGTACATGTATGTCTCACCCAGAAACTATAAACTATAAAAATAAAATATTAACACTAGTAATATAAACAAAAATACTTAAGTCTAACTTTAAATTTTATGTAAATAAAATCTTCAATATTCAACAAACATTTACAGGCAAGTAAGCTAGTGTATACATTTCTTTAAAAACAATTAATTAAAAACACTAATTTAAAAAATAACATGTTATGGCCCTGAAATAAATATCCAGAGAAGAACGATGTGAAAAAAATGCATATATGTGTATAGGGCTATATCTGTACAAAAGTGTACTGACACATTAAAATAAATTTTCCATGAACAATTATGAAATAAAGAACCTTTCATTTGGGCTTTATAACAGGTATGCGAAGCTCACAATGTGGTACATTCACAGCTAATAGATGAACATGGTGTGAATGATTCAGATTTGATACTAGAACTCAAGGAACAAAACATAAGGGGTCACTTGCAGTCTGATTAGCTGTTCACCGCAGGTTTAAACCTCTAGACCACAGAGCTGCATAACCACTGGAACAGCTAATTCTATTTCGCAGTTTTGGATAGCTGTTCCAGTTGTAATGCAGTTATGTGGTCTAAGGTTTAAAGCTGATGTTTTAACTCCAGCTAAGCACACTGCAATTGAACCAAGGCGGCTGGCAATCACCCACCTGAGATGAATTGTGTGTTTGGTATCACCCGTAAACCCCTCCCCCTGCAAGACTTGTCATAATCCCAAGAGCATATCCTGGGGGAGTTAATTGAGTGTTTTAATTAAATTAGTTTTCACAACAGGAATGAGCCTACTGACCTCAATGCTAATGCGTAACTTGAGCATGGTTTGTGTCTTAAATTAAACCACATTAGTCTTTCAGCCTTAAGTAATTTAGCATAAACTAAATTAGCATCATAATCAAATGGTTTCATACATCATCATTGCAGTAATTCTTTAAATCAAAATAATGTATTCTTATAGTGTTTGAATCAGGAGGCATCAGTGCTATGAATCACACTTGGCCCACTTTTTCGGTTAGCAATAAGCAAACAGATTAATTGAATGATCCACGGGAATAATAAACTGAAGCAAAGATCTCTTGTGGAGGGCAATTATAAAACAATCTAATAGTTTTCATTAGTCAAAAGTATTTTTAAAGATGTGATAAAGCATTATTTAAACCCTTGCTCTGTAGTGATTATCAGGTAATTTGAGTTAAAATGTATTTATTCACCTTACAGATAATCTACATTTTAGCACTCAAATAACACATGTTAGCAATTATTCATGATACAGTAGGTATGCTCAGTGTTGTCATAAACTTAGAGCGAGTATAAACGTCCATCAAACATGAATATTTATTAATCAACACAGTCTTCTCATGGCGACCATTTTGGCCATGTTGCATTAATTCATATATTTATAATATACAAAATGTTTGGATTCTCACTTTGACTGAAATGAATTTGCTATGGGTCTGTCAAGTCCATCAGTTTCAGTTCTGCAGTTACAGGGACTGCTCCGTTGATGATGTAAGAGCGAGTAAAACAGAAATCTCACAACATATTAGGTGTGGGTCTCTAGGCAACCTGGACACACAACCTTTTGCCTGACATGATGACTACCAACTTCAATCGTGGAGAGATCTTATGAGATGGACTTTTCATTTAAAATGTGTGAGACCAGAGAATACTGAAGGTGGATGTTATTTTTGTTTGTTTATTCATCAGAGAAATTACTTAAGCTGTCCGTTTGTGAAATTGCGTATTCTTATTGCTGAAATGAAAATAAAGAAATAAGTTACATGTCTCATTTTCAAACAGAATTGTATTCAATCACAGAAAAACATTTTTTTTAGACCAATTAGCAGTAAACTCTGGGTTCTGCATATATTTTCCATATTCCATATTTTGCGCACTGTCACTATGGAGAATGAAACTAATTAAATGGCAACTACATGTTGACACCTGTTGACTGTATTGAATCCCAATTTGATAACATAACACAAACGAAGATTCTTCACTTTAGGTAAACGTAACTTGTGCATGTCATGCACGGAAGCTTTTGGCTAAACGTAATGATGAGAGTTTACTGCTAGTATAGGTGGTACAGAAAACTAGTGAAACCATGGAAACGCGTGATGCAGTGGAAAAGAGACGGTGGGGTTGAGCCAGCATACCACATCTAGGTTACACATGCAGGATACCTGGTCAAGCCTATCGAGGA
The DNA here is from genome assembly GCA_022702515.1 of Ilyophis sp. 1 JC-2022. NCBI lineage: Eukaryota > Metazoa > Chordata > Actinopteri > Anguilliformes > Synaphobranchidae > Ilyophis > Ilyophis sp. 1 JC-2022. The sequence goes on from CM040404.1 coordinate 35,023,770, forward strand.
CCGATGTTGTACAATGCTGAGTCCGACTGGTAAGGAGGTCAATTTAGACGAGAAAAATATGAAGTGTCGGAAGAAAGTGCGCGGAAAACGTAGCTACCTTTAAATGTACAGTTGTCAACCTTACAGCAAGACTGAAACGGTTTCATAGGCTAACGTGACCAACATAGTTTAAAAGTCACAGATCCAATGAACTCTTACAGTGGTCGTGTTAGATCATATACTAAACAAGTAAAAACACTATTATATTTGTAAACAGTGAACCATAAACATCATAAACATTGTTAGACAAGGCGGTGTTACAGTTCAGAGAGACTTATACACAACAAATCCATTTTACAGCTGACAGCTAATGATAGCTAATAGCCTGAAGGAAGCTAAAATCAAAGGTAGACCTAGAAGGAAAATGATATGTCTCACAGGAAATAATTGGGAGACAGGACAGCAAACATTAGAATGAATGTTTTTCTTGATGTTTTCAAGTTGATTGACGACGTGGATGACTTGCGATGCAGACGTTTTGAGAAAAGCGCGTAGCTTCGTGCGGAAAGTCGTGGAAACTGCAGCATTTGGATTTTGTCATCTCAGGTCTGGATTTGCGCAGTGAGCATTTGGAGTTATGGGCTGCGCTCCCAGCATCCACGTCTCTCAGAGCGGCGTGATCTATTGCAGAGACTCGGACGAGTCCAACTCCCCTCACCAGACCACGACTATTTCTCAGGCTCCTGCGACCGCTCTCCACGGCCTTTTTATTAAGACCGAGGCGGCTGATTCTCTCCCTTCTGTGGTCGCCTACCAGTCCAAGCACACGCGGACTAATGCGCACGGGGACCACAGAGAAAATAGCAGAGGGAACAGCTGCATTGAGGTCGAGACACAGACGAGCCACACGAGCTTCAAGGTATGTGCAGTATCCTCTCATTCACGTATCGTGTACTGATTCATGCAAGACATTGAATCGCTGAAAATAAGTCTTGCCCCTCTTATATTCTGTGAATGCACATAGCGTGCAGCATTGGTGATTGACAGTAAATACTCGAGCACGTTGTCTCATTGATATTACAGCAGTCCTGCAGGCTACTCCACGTTTTTTTATTGGTATACAAATCCGCACATCTCCTACGCTGTTTGGAGTCATGAATCACGAAGTGATTTGAGTTATGAAGACATGCATCAATTTGAATAACTGGTTATAATTTGAAGGTCACAGTTGTATATCTATCTCTGTTCCATTTTTAAAAATCAGTATGCATAGCTAATATATACTGGAAGGTACGAGTGAAAGACATTTGACATGTGTTTGATAAATTCAGCATTTTAATTCAGGTGGGTCTTCATAACATCTCTGTCAGCTCTAAATGGCCATAAACCATTTTATAAGCATACACATACATGATGGATTATATTATAATAACTGAAATAACATTGTGTGATCATACGTTATGATAGTAGTGGCATAACCACTGTATGTCTGAAGTTATATGAAAACCAGTGGCTTATGATGGTCGTTTTTAAAACAAAGTCAATTAATGCAACCCACAGACTCGATTCAAGTGATTTATGATCCAGTCCAACTATTATTTTTAATAGGTATCATAGTTTTAAAGACATTATTACAATGGAAACGACATAGTAGAATGGCAATATATTTGAATAGCTTACCTTCAGCTTTCATGTAGGTGTATCATTAGTTATGTGTAATAAAATTGTGTAAAAATGTGTAGTAAAAATGTAAAATCGCAAATGTAAGTAGGCTATGACTTATAAAAAGTGCACATACTGTAGTTATTGTAGCCTATGTCATGGGCAAAATGGCAGAATCTTCCCTGTTATATTTTACCAGAGGATTGTCATTTAATAGGAAGCATAACCAGTCAAAAATGTTAATTTGGTATGTTTTATCATCAAGAACTTACATTATATCCATAATTCCAAACCACTTTCTAAGACTAGATTCTGGCCTTACCAGTTGATCGATCTACACTACCAGCCAAAGCTTCCCATTTGAGTGAATGGAGAACTATAAAACCTTGTTGGAAAAAGGTGCCCTTCTTGTGAATAGCTCTATAATCATTTGAAGGCATTACGTATGCTATATAAGAACATAAGGTGTGGCAGCATTCATTCATGTTTTTATAGATAAGAGGTTTTTTGCACTGTGAATGTCCTGTCTGGTTACAACTCTCTTGCAGTGGGAGCAATGCTGATTTCTAGATTTAAAAAAAATTAAAGTAGTAAATTAAATAGAATAAAACATACAAAATCTCATGTGTTTGTTGAGTTGTTTATTATTGAACATTAAAATATTAATTATTTCAGAATTTATCCAGACATATTATGTCTCAAATGAAGAGAATTAAACTAAATGTAATTGGAAAACTAATGCAGCCTAGTAAACATTGGTAAATGTACTGGAGAAGAGTGCAGGCTGCAGCCGAGTAAATGTATACATTGGTAAATGTACTGGCTAAGGGTGCAGGCTGCAGCCGAGTAAATGTATACATTGGTAAATGTACTGGAGAAGGGTGCAGGCTGCAGCCTAGTAAATGTATACATTGGTAAATGTACTGGAGAAGGGTGCAGGCTGCAGCCTAGTAAATGTATGCATTGGTAAATGTACTGGAGAAGGGTGCAGGCTGCAGCCTAGTAAATGTATACATTGATAAATGTACTGGAGAAGGGTGCAGACTGCAGCCTAGTATATGTATACATTGGTAAATGTACTGGAGAAGGGTGCAGGCTGCAGCCTAGTAAATGTATACATTGGTAAATGTACTGGAGAAGGGTGCAGACTGCAGCCTAGTAAATGTATACATTGGTAAATGTACTGGAGAAGGGAGCAGACTGCAGCCTAGTAAATGTATACATTGGTAAAGCAGGCAGGGAGCAGGCAGGGAGCAGGCAGGGGAAACCGCTGGAAAGTTTGACACACAAGCATGAATGCAGGGCACAAGACGATCTGGCACAGAACAAAGAAATAGGGGTGCTTATATGCCAGATTAACGATGAGACAATGAGGAACAGGTGAGACGAAACAACATGAGGAAACACATATCAGGTGCGGGATGTGGAGACACGAAATTGGGAAAATGGAAAAGGGGAACCTTGGAACGGACTACAAATACATAGAAACGGAAAACCAGGAACAGACTAAGATGTAGAAGCACGGGATGTGACACACGAAGGGGGTATTCCAGATCTTTCCTCAGACAGATTCGGAAAACCTTCTTGGCTACAAAACAACTGGACGCTTGAAAATCTTACCCACACAAGGCCCGATATAAGGTAACTACAGTGAAAAACAACACTACAAACACAACATGTATTGTTAAACAAACACTCATAATTAACACATATAACTGCATATATGTCATAAAGTGCAAACACTGTGACATAAAATATGTAGGAGAGACAGGAAATATAATTAAAACCAGATTGGCACAACACATATACAGTCAAGCTGGAAAGTCTGAACACCCCTTTCACCTTCTCCATGTTTTATTACATTACAGACATATTCTACAACAGATTTAGTTAATTTTTTGTCTCAAAATTCTACACAAAATAACCCATAATGACAAAGTGAAAACATGTTTTTTTTTATTTTTGCAAATGTATTAAAAATCGAAAACTGAAATCTTTCATTTACATAAGTATTCATACCTTTTGCTTTAACACATTTTTAAAGTATCATATTTAATATTTGGTCGCATATCCTTTGCATGCTGTTACTTCCTGAAGTCTGTGACCAATCAACATCAAAAGACTCTCGATATCTTATTTCCAGGTACTGTTACAAGCGATACTATAAGCTCTCTGAATATGACTGGATCTCTATGGGAATTGGGGGGTGAGACTAGATTCAGCTGTAAATTACACTGGTACAGTATGGAACACATGGCTGGCTAAATGGTTGTAAGTCATCAAGGGTCTGAGCTATCGAACGAGCCCCAAACCATCACTCTTGCCAGATATGGAGTAGATGTGGATGGCTAGGTTAGCTAATATGTTTTACTATACCAAAAGTAGATAAATGAAGGGCTGTGTTTTCCTAAATTAATGGCTGTATTACCAATTTTTCTCTGGAGACTCCAGCTAATGGTGGTGATATTTTTTTCCAGTAGAACTGTAGTGGCTAGCTTGCTAACGAGTAATGCCCACAGGCATCAGACTGGCATTGTCTGATTCCCGCCCATAAACTGTAAGCGTCTGGCCATTGTAGTTCACAGTAAAGCAGGTAACTGGTACATGCACAGTAGTTTGGGGCTATAACTCTGCTCTCACTACAGGTAGAGTTAATTTTAAACTGGTGGAAAACCACTCTTCTACAAATCAAAGATAATATTTTGGAGGAATTCCCCATTAAATTTTCACAAAAAAATCTAAAACAAAAACAGGAGCCAATTTTCATTTGAACTGAGAAAAATAAATTGGGTCAAAGGGTTCTGTGTTTACATTACTTTACATGATCATATTCATTTAGCAGCTGCTCTTATCAATGTAAGGGAACATCAGTGAGTTATATGAGCAATAGGCCCAGTCCCGTGGTTGTATGCAACAATGTTTTTTTAAGTTGTTTATTATCTCATGTCATCCCAATGTCCCACAGTCATATACTAGAGAGTCATCAAAGTTTGGATAGAGTTCCCACATATTTTGAGTTTGTACTAATTATGAGTGATAAACAGATAAACAATTTGCAAAACGCCTATATTTATACATAAATCCTCCACTGAGCTACTACATCACCATACAAACCATCTTAGTTGTCAGAGATTATATTTTTCTGGTCATGATTGTCACATTTTGTTTGATACAGCTCTCCCCCACAGAGGAACGTATTGGACCAATGCGGTTGACAAAAGAGCCGACTCAGGTAAGAGACAGGTAGCAGCAGCTTGCAGTAGTATTCAGAGACCTGGCTGGGAAACGGTAAGATGCAGTTTATTCAAATATAGGACAAACAGCCTAGAAGTAAGGGACTCAAGGGATTGTTAAGTGGCTCGCTATATGCGAAGCTTAATGACAGATTGTTCAGTTTATTTATACACTGTACAAGGCGTTCTCAATCATGGAAGTGTAAGGTGTGGTGGAAACAGGAACCCAGTAGCAGGCAGGGAGTACAAAAAAACAAAGTTTAATGAGGGACAGGGCAACGGTACAACAACACTATTAGTCCAAAAAGAGTGGTCACAGAACAGGTAGGGGTCAGAACCGGGAAGGCACAGCAGAGGTACAAAAACAGAGTCCAAAATCAGGGTCGCGAGAACACAGGCAGGAGTCGAAACCAGGGAGGTGCAACGGGAAACAGAGAAAACAAAAAAACCAACAGGGAAAAGGACGAGGGATATAACTCAGAAACAGAATAACGCTAACGGACAACAAAAGAAGATTATAGCAAACACTAGAATAACAAAAGGCGATGAACTCACAACAAAGGGCTGAAAGCACAAAGTATAAATACACTGAGGGAGACAAGAAACAATGAGGATAAGTGTGAGAAACCGGGAAGGGCAAATGACAGGCAGGTGCATGCAATAAAACAATGAGGAGAGCAGATAATAAAATAACAAGGAAACACGTAATACGCGGACCGGATTCACACATAACACAGACTTGAACATGAACTGGGTAGTTAGGCAAGTGCATACAATTAGAGAATGGAAAGCGGAAACGAGAGTCAGCTGTAGTTAATAGAGGAACCAAAGAAAGATAATTTGTGATAGAACAGGCAGAAAGAGAGACAGCTGCAGTGAGGAAAGAAGATGACGTAAGTAAGTTAGTAGATTCGTAGAAAACCCAGATTTTATGGCGTTAGTAGATTAGTATTATATACAAGTTAGTCATTAGTAGATTAGTAAACCCTAATTCTAAGATGTTAGTGGTTGTTAGTTAATTAGTATTATTTACAATGAAGTAATTAGTAATGAAGGAAGCGCATGACAGAGGAAATATAGAGAAAACCGAAATCCCCACAGACTCCCGAAAAGTGTGACGAAGACAGGGATTGACAGTAATACAAAACACAGAACAGTGAAACCACAAATAATCAGAAAAAATAAACAAGTAAAAAATACAAAACAGACAGACAGAATCTCAGAACATAACAGTAAGAATGTCATACTGAATACCACGTCACATGCTTGTGTGCATCACGCCACATGATTGAACTTGCTTTAATGTAGTGGGAGATTATGGCTCTTGTGTCTTCATATCTCTGCTTGTTTTTCCTGTTTTAGTAACAAACATCTCCTTCGTGCAATGACAATCAGGGGACTTGGGTAGAGTCTGAGAGTGGCAGTGCGAGGTTGTGAATAAGATACTGAATTTGGGCTCATTGGACTCAGGTTCCAAAAACCTGTAGTTTGGTACCTTATCTGAATATCTGTGTCTGCCCTTAAGAAGTTTTTAAAGAAGTTTTTAAAGAAGTTTTTACAATATCGATTTTGCTATATCTACCATGCAGTGGTTTATGCTATTCAACTGGCCTCGTACTGGTGGAATTCCATTTTATTTATAGTCATGATACTGATAGCAAAGATATTCTAATGGTTCTTAGGATAAGAACATGTTAAATTAATATGAATGCTTTGGTATTGTATTTCTTTAATCATTACTGGAACAACAAGGTCAGAGGACCTGCTTATTCTTATTGAGTTTCACTGAAAGTGTCTGTTTCAAATTTTCAACATACTTTTCAAGTTTGATTTATACTTCAGTGGCATACAACATTGTGGTTTCACTCATGATTATGCTCCTTATAATTGTTTTATAATTTTATTTCTTAGACAAATTATGCAATGTAATGTCATGTATATGTGGTTGTCCCTGTGGTTTTGTGTGCATAATTTAAACAGAACAGTGAAGGGTTCTAGTGGTTCTGTAATGGTGTTATAGCAGTGAAGGATTCTGGTGGTTCTGTAAAAGTGTTATAGCAGTGATGGGTTCTGGTGGTTCTGTAATGGTGTTATAGCAGTGATGGGTTCTGGTGGTTCTGTAATGGTGTTATAGCAGTGAAGGGTTCTAGTGTGTCACTAATGGTGTTATAGCAGAGATGGTTCTGGCGGTTCAGTATTGGTGTTATTGCAGTGATAGTTCTGGTGGTTCTGTAATGGTGTTATAGCAGTGATGGTCCTGGTGGTTCAGTAATGGTGTTATAGCAGTGATGGTTAGTCAGCCTATATGTCATGGTCTTCTAATCTTGACATAATCAGCCATTAAACGTGACTGCTGCATCTTGCTTTTTGTGTTAATTCCTGCTTGTTTCACTCTTAATTTGAGATGTGTTTCAGTTGTTTCTTTGGTTGCCTGGTCCATCCAGCTCCCTCATCTTTTGTTGTTCTTGTATGGGGACACAGTTTTGAGTCAGCTTGTTGATACTGGATGCTGGCCAGTGGCATTGAGAAAGCTTTTCTCTGTTTCCTGTCCCCTTTGGTACGAATTGGAGCGTGTTTCAGGGATGACCTGCGGGGAGTTCACTGTAACAGATTGTTTATGTGCCTGCATTAATCTGCATTGAATGGATTATCTTTTTCGTGTAAACAGCAAAATTGAGATATGGAAAGTAAATGTTGCTTGTAATAGTGTTTTTATATTGGGTGCTTTTGTAATACACCTTTTCACAATGCAGGTTGACAGGAACATTAGAATATCAAGAGAGGAAAACTATAAACACGTCTGACTGGTGAAGCTTGTTTCTCGTGTTTTCCCTTTGCTGTCATGACTGCTTCAGTATGTATTGATTCAGTGTCATGAATTTCTTAGTAAATTTAGTTTGAATTAGTGAATTAAACTTTCAAAATACAAAAAGACAAACATAAAAATTAAAAGTCAAATGTTAAAGATGAATTGAAAATCATTTGAAATGGGTGAATCAAATAGGCTTCAGGCAGTAATTCGGTCCTCCGGGGGCTAACGTGCAGTAGATTTCATTTAAGGCACTAAATAACCAAAAACTGAGTGATAAAAGAAGAGCAATGGCATCAAGAGAGAGAAGAAAAACATCTATAGTTATTATTTTGAATGAGATTTATTTAATCTCTGCTGGTCTGTGAACATAGATCTCCTAATGTGACACTATAATATGTATGAGAAATGATATCATGGTGTATGTCAGATATGATTTTGAGAGGACTAAACACAAAAAGCCCCGTTACTATAAGCAGGTAATTATGAAGAGTTTCCCGTCAGAACTGTGATGGTAACATATGCTATGAAAGTTTAAGAGCAGAAAGTACCTTCCTTTTAGTCGATGGGCATATGACTCCAGTGTACAGAAACCTGTTGCTCTCTCTGCACCAGGCCCTTCTGGTCTTTGGGAAGGAGGATGTCCAGAGCAGTGCGTTCTGGTGGGCCTGTGAGCGAGCAGGGTTTATGTCCAACATCGCCTGCACCCCAGAGTCCGCCGTCGAGTGCTTCCTGGACCAGCACCATGAGATTATTGTTATCGATGCCAGGCCCTCCAGCAACTTTGAGCCAGAAACAGTCTGCAGGTTGGCTTTCTTTAATTGTACCTTTATGACCATCGCTAAGCATTGTGGGTAAATCTAACATTTTTATCATCAGACCTCCCCAAAGTTAGCAGCTGTGAATGTGAGTGACTGTAAAAACTGCCTCATGAGTAATGCTTCCCTTTCCCTTTAAAATAGCTTGTCTCTGTGATTGTATACATACTGTATATGTTAACTGTATATGTGTATGCTGTGTCATCATTATCAATCTGGTTAGCCCTTTAGTTTTTAATTTGATAAATTAAAAGACTACGTACATACAGTAGTACCTGGAATGTTTGTCTGTACTTTAACGGATTTATGCCAGTCCAGATTATGTGCACGTTATTTGGCATATGTGCACGTTAGCGCCAGAGTCTGACTCAGAGTTTTGGTGGTAATAGGCAGCATTAAGAGTGATGTAGGTCCCCTTTGAGCAGATTGATGTCAGTCACACAGAGGAAGCAGATAGCTTGTGACACTCAATGATTTTGGTCACATGACTTGGTTGAGGTTTGAATTTACAGTATATGTTCAGAACACTGGTGGCAGTCCCAGCATTCCCTGACGGGGATTCCAGTCCTCAGTGCATTTTGGAATGCATTTCACTCTTGAGAAAGATTTCACCCTTGAGGAATGACTTTGTTAGCACAGCACGGCAGAAGTCTTTTGCAAGTCTGCTTCGCTACAATCCACATAACCTTCAATATCACTAATCCAGCTCTGGAACATGAACTTCAGCCAATGGGAACACATTTGGTGCATCTACATGCAGAGAGCTGTTTTATTTCACTAATGTGCAGTGCACATTCATTGAGTCACATTTAAAAATCTCAGTGGCATCTATCTGGTTTTCATTACATATTGCATTTATATATCCATAGAGTTGACTTTCAGAGCTTTAAAGGTCTAGCAGGCATCACTTTACTATGTTTTATTTTTTATTATTTTCTAGGTTAATCCGTGCCACCAAGCCCTCAGAACACACTGTCATTTTAGCAGTGGTACCTCAAGTGTAAGTACATCTACTCACATCTCTCTCTACATTCATGCCTTACTCACATCTCCCTCTACATTCATGCCTTACTCACATCTCCCTCTACATGCATGCCTTACTCACATCTCCCTCTACATTCATGCCTTACTCACATCTCCCTCTACATGCATGCCTTACTCACATCTCCCTCTACATGCATGCCTTACTCACATTCCCCTCTATATTCATGACTTACTTACATCCCCTGTACATTTATGCCTTACTCCCTCTACATGCATGCCTCACATCTCCCTCTACTTTCATGCCTTACTCACATCTCCCTCTACATGCCTTACTCACATCTCCCTCTACATTCATGCCTTCTACATCACATCTCACATCTCTCTACATTCATGCCTTACTCACATCTCCCTCTACATTCATGCATTACTCACATCTCCCTCTACATGCATGCCTTACTCACATCTCCCTCTACATGCATGCCTTACTCACATCTCCCTCTACATTCATGCCTTACTCACATCTCCCTCTCTACATTCATGCCTTACTCACATTCATGCCTTACTCACATTCCCCTCTATATTCATGCCTTACTCACATCTCCCTCTACATTCATGCCTTACTCACATCTCCCTCTACATGCATGCCTTACTCACATCTCCCTCTACATTCATGCCTTACTCACATCTCCCTCTACATGCATGCCTTACTCACATCTCCCTCTACATTCATGCCTTACTCACATCTCCCTCTATATTCATGCCTTACTCACATCTCCCTCTACATTCATGCCTTACTCACATCTCCCTTGCATCTCCCTCTACATGCATGCCTTACTCACATCTCCCTCTACATGCATGCCTTACTCACATCTCCCTCTACATGCATGCCTTACTCACCTTACTCACATCTCCCTCTACATTCATGCCTTACTCACATCTCCCTCTACATCTGCCTCTTACTCACATCTCCCTCTACATTCATGCCTTACTCACATGCCCCTCTACATTCATGCCTTACTCACATCTCCCTCTACATTCATGCCTTACTCACATTCCCCTCTATATTCATGCCTTACTCACATCTCATGCCTTACTCACATTCATGCCTTACTCAGATCTCCCTCTACATTCATTCCTTACTCACATATCCCTCTACTTTCATGCCTTACTCACATCTCCCTCTACATGCATGCCTTACTCCACATCTCATGCCTTACTCACATCTCCTACATGCATGCCTCACATCTCCCTCTACATGCATGCCTTACTCACATCTCCCTCTACATTAATGCCTTACTCACATCTCCCTACATGCCTTACTCACATATCCCTCTACTTTCATGCCTTACTCACATCTCCCTCTACATTCATGCCTTACTCACATCTCCCTCTACATGCATGCCTTACTCACATCTCCCTCTACTTTCATGCCTTACTCACATCTCCCTCTACATGCATGCCTTACTCACATCTCCCTCTACATTCATGCCTTACTCACATCTCCCTCTACATTCATGCCTTACTCACATGCATGCCTTACTCACATCTCCCTCTACATGCATGCCTTACTCACATCTCCCTCTACTTTCATGCCTTACTCACATCTCCCTCTACATGCATGCCTTACTCACATCTCCCTCTACATTCATGCCTTACTCACATTCCCCTCTATATTCATGCCTTACTCACATCTCCCTCTACATTCATGCCTTACTCACATCTCCCTCTACATTCATGCCTTACTCACATCTCCCTCTACATTCATGCCTTACTCACATCTCCCTCTACATTCATGCCTTACTCACATCTCCCTCTACATGCATGCCTTACTCTCCACTACATGCCTTACTCACATTTACTTTACATCTCCCTTTTCATGCCTTACTCACATCTCCCTCTACATGCATTACTTACTACATCTCTCTTACATTCATGCCTTACTCACATCTCCCTCTACATCATGCCTTACTCACATCTCCCTCTACATTCATGCCTTACTCACATCTCCCTCTACATTCATGCCTTACTCACATCTCCCTCTACATTTCTTTCATTTTCTTTCATGACTCACCCTGCATGCCTTACTCACATCTCTACATGCATGCCTTACTCACATCTCCCTCTACATTCATGCCTTACTCACATCTCCCTCTATTCATGCCTTACATCTCCTCTACATGCATGCCTTACTCACATCTCCCTCTACATTCATTACTTACTCACATCTCCCTCTACATTCATGCCTTCATTAACTCCTCCATCATGCCTTACTCACATCTCCCTCTACATTCATGCCTTACTCACATCTCCCTCTACATGCATGCCTTACTCACATCTCCTCTACATTATTATCCTCTGAGCATGACCTTCACACATTTTGCCTTCTACTGCCTCTTTTACATGTTTATGTGTTTTATCACATTAAACCAGTTTTTCCACAAAACTGTGATTCATACAAAATTATTAAAACACCTCCCTCTTAGTTAACATCTCTCTACAGACATAACCCTATGTTACAAAAAAAGCTACAAGCAGAGTTTAACAATAAAACAATAAAACATTTACCATTTAGTCACCAAACTCCCATTTTAAGTTATACAGGGCTTATAATTAAAAAAAGGCTTTATTTATTAAATTGTTCCCAAAATCTACAACAATTTATTTATTAAATTGTTGACCTACCTGTACGATAGAAACAATGGGAGCTCCACGTCTGTCTTTAAGCCAATCCGCTCTTGAAAATCTGCACCCTCTAAATTAGAAAACCAGGTCTTTAGTTTTCGATGAGAAATTTTTCTTTTCTTTCTTTGCGTGAAAGCACCAGTAACACAGGTCGCTTGTCCACCATTGGTTGAAATTTGTAGTGGTGTGAACGTTGCAAGGTTAATCTCAATTTTGTGGATTGTTGTTCGCGATGTGAACTCTTCGATTGGTTCACGTTCACGTCCACTTTGTTTTGAAAACAAAAAAAAAAAAATTTCGGGCGATTCGCTGGTTTTAGAATGCAGAATTGAGGGTATTATAAACACAGTGTTATGTTCTCTTGTTCAATCTTTTCAAATCTTTTCTATACTGAGCAACAACTGAGACTTATTGTTCTTCTAAAAATTTAAAAAAAAGTTATAGTTAAACTGTTATTTTTGACCCTTTCTGAGCAACCCTTTCGAGGCGAGGCCCCCAGCATTTGACTCAAACACAGTGTTATAACCCCAAAGTATTATATAAAAAAACATATTTTTAAATTTAAATTGGTTTCATAAATCTACATAGTCATTCATAGCAAGTCTGGCTAGGTACAATTACAGTACCTCCAAGGACAAGGACCCCCTTGGGTTCCCCAGACCCCCCAAGTTGAAAACCCAGAAAGAAACAGAGAATGTTGGATATTATGATCTGCCACAGGGCCCTATCGTTACAAACATTTCCAGTTTGGAGGTGCTAGCTAACACACAGCAATTCATAAGCATGATTACCCCTTTTGTTATGTCTCTATGTTTGATTTGTGATTTTAATACATAAATGTATTTTTAGGCTTAAATGTGCTTGTAAAATGTAATATTTAGTTTTTATATATGCCCACTCATTTTTTTGCTACGTAATCTTGCAGGGATTCCAGGACTGTTGTATTATTTAAGTTTTTTTTGTTGTTTGTTTTGTTTTAGAATAAACCAAGCACATAACAGATCCATTTTGGGAAATGTTAAAGGTTTAGTTGAATTAGTGAAACCACAACAATCTAAACAAAGTGTTTCATTCATGCTGTTTTAAATTTTTATCTTTTAGACCACATGATCAGGAAGAGCCCTCAGCCATAAATCTGCTCCGTGCGGGATTCAATAGAGTATGTATGATATTATGATAAAGTCATTTTCAACTGTTGTAGTACTAGAAGCTCTTCCAGATATAATACACTTGGGCTGATTGATAGTACTTTTGAGGACACTCAATAAACCAGACTTTTGTTGTTGTTGTTTTGCTTTGTGTGTGCTGGTATGTGTATTTTCAGTCAAACTTTTGTATCTGTCTGTCTGACTCTTTTTATTTGACTATATGTGTGTTTGTGTATGTGTGCGTGCATGGGTGTGGTGTGTGTGCGCGTGTGTGTGGTGTATGTGCATTTGTGCATGCATGTGTGTGTGTATGTGTGTGCGTGGGTGTGGTGTGTGTGTGTGCATGCGTGTATGGTGTGTGTGTGTGCGTGGGTGTGGTGTGTGTGTGTGCGTGTGCGTGTGGTGTATGTGTGTGCGTGCATGTGTGTATGTGTGTGTGTGTGGGTGTGTGTGTGCGTGTGCGTGTGGTGTGTGTGTGTGCATGTGTGCATGCGTGTGGTGTGTGTGTGTGCGTGTGTGTGGTGTATGTGCATTTGTGCGTGCATGCGTGTGTGTATGTGTGTGCGTGGGTGTGGTGTGTGTGTGTGCGTGCATGCGTGTGTGTGCGTGTGGTGTATGTGTGTTCATGCGTGCATGTGTGTGTGTGTGCGTGTGTGTGCGTGTGGTGTATGTGTGTTTGTGCATGCATGCGGGTGTGTATGTGTGTTCGTGCGTGCATGCGGGTGTGTATGTGTGTTTGTTTGTGCGTGCATGCGGGTGGGTGACCTTGTCTTTCAGAGGGTCTTTGAGAACAGCAGTGTCTCAGCCTGTTACAATGAGCTCATTCAGGCAGAACATGGAGAGGTGCGCTCACAGTTCAAGCTGAGGTACGTATGGCAAGTGAAGTGCCAACTGCCCTCCACTGCATACTGCATGCTGCCCTAAAGTTCACACTTCCCAGCAGATGAAAGTTTAAATCAATTTTTTTGTTGCTTGTTTCCTGAATGCATCATCTCTGGGTTCTTCTTCATCGACTCTTCATATAAAAATGCCTCAATGCAAACATTTTTATCGTGATTCTGTCTACTGACGACAAGCCCGATATCACTGTACGTCTGCTTACTGCACTGCCTTCTACTGCATACTGCATACTGACCTTCTCTACTGACTGACAGTGACAAACAACACTGCAATTTCAGCTAGCATCTCGTTTTGGACTGAAACCATCTTCTGAACATGGATGTTCACCCAAATATTTGTAGATGTTTTACCATAGTATGTTTTTGCATGTTAACAGACAGCATTATGAAGCTACTAGCCTTCACATTGATGTTTGTTTGATGTTATACAGTGTGAATTTTTGGTGTGAGGTGTTGATGGTGGCACTGGTTTGCAGTGAAGGCTGCTGAGCTGAAAATTGAAGAGGCAGAAAACTTACCCTTAAACTGATTATTGGTCTCAATCATTTTTCAATCACTTTCCTTGATTAACAATAGGCTACAGCATTTAATTCACAAATTGCTCATTGTCATCAAATATAACCAGTTCTCTTCAATTAGAATATTAGGCAAGTCATGAAATTAATTTAATTTGCATCACAAAATTGTGCACATTCTACTCAACATTATAATTGTGGATACATGTGCTCTTCGTTTTCCGCACTCAAATTCCGAGAATATTGATGGAAATTAAATGATCTTAAAGCTCAGCTTTTGTTTGGTTATTTTTTATTGCAGGTAAAGTGTACTTTTCTGTTTAATCTCCCTAACATGATGTGAAGAATGAAGCTGTGTCTTCACCTGCAAATGGATTATTCAGCTCGTTGGCACACTTGTTAATAAAGAAAAGTGATTGGAAAATGATTGAGACCAATAATCAGTTTAAAGGGAAGTTTTCTGCATCCTCAATTTTCAGCTCAGCAGCCGCCACTACTGGTTTGTTACATAGTGTATATTGTTGGTGGCTTGCCGCACAGTGTATATTGTTGGTGGCTTGCTGCACAGTGTGTATTGTTGGTGTGTGGTGTTCGTGGTGGTTTGTTTGATATTGTTTTGTTGCCCAGTGTGTATTGTTGGTTTGTGGTGATTCCAGGGCATGTAACACTGTCTTCACTGCACTGGAGCACTGTCAGGAAGCTGTGGAGATCACAAGTGAAGACCGTGTCATACAGGTACTCAAATCTGTCCTAAAATATTTTGGTAGTCCCCAAATAACTGCCTTGTACTCTCAAATGCTGTACAGAACTGAATGTATCTGTGACAGTTGTCATGCTATATTTTACCTGTCAAAATTATTTCACGGGTTGAGAAATATTAGGTTTCACATTTATGGTCGGGGTCAAAGGTTATCGCTGTAATGAATTCTCTGCATGTGGGAAGGCAGTGTGGCACAGTCTGTAGAGTGGCTGACTCTCAACCCGTATTCAAACCCACCTGTGCGGCTGAAGGTTCAATTCCCCACTATGGTGCTTTCTGTACTGTGATCCCATCTCTTGCAACCTTCTTAGACTGCACTCCTCTGCACTCCTTGATCCTACCATGATCCCTGTGAGATGTACTTTATTTGAGTTTTGTACATATATTGGTACTTTTATGAGTACAATGTTGTAATACTGTATATGTTATTAAC
Source organism: Ilyophis sp. 1 JC-2022 (assembly GCA_022702515.1). NCBI lineage: Eukaryota > Metazoa > Chordata > Actinopteri > Anguilliformes > Synaphobranchidae > Ilyophis > Ilyophis sp. 1 JC-2022. The sequence goes on from CM040404.1 coordinate 35,039,692, forward strand.
ATTTTTAACCATGTATTATAGTGTGGCAAATTCACCATAAGATTAGGACTGAAAGTCAACTTAACATGATTTTTGGTCGTTATTTAATTGGTTTCGTAATGCATACTTAATTTGCATTAATGTAGATTTTTTTACATTGGTGTGATGCATTGTGAATGTTTCCCAACAGTACGTGAACCCCGCATTCGAGCAGCTGGTGGAACTCCAGAAAGCCGAGATCATTGGTAAAGATGCGGCCGAATTACCGAAAAGTGACAAAAACAAAGATGACCTGTTGGACACAATCAACACCTGTGTGAGAGAGGGAAAGGTTGGTGTCGCCAGTGTCAGAAACAGCATTTTAATAGTTCTATGAAACATAAAGTCCAAAAATACTATGATATCAAACCTTTTTTATATTCCGTTGAACTTTTTTCATCCTGTAAGCAAAAGTGTACTGAGACTGCCCATTATAATAGGATTTGGCACTGGTCATTTGCTGACCATGTTTATTCTTTAACTTTGATAATAAAATAAAAAACAGACCACTTGACCTGCTTTACATGATACTCTTTAATGCGCTGTCACTTCACCTTTGTACAGGTTGTTTGTTTCCAAGCAGTAACTAAATGATAAGGTGTTGTGTGTGAGAGTGCTGTTAGCTGGAGTTTAACCCTCATATTATGTTGACATTTTATGACAACTTTTATGTTTTGGGTCAAATTGATCCCAAAAGTTTAATCTGACACAGAAATATTGTAGTATAAAAATCAATACACTTTCTGTGTCACCTGTTGTGTGTCTACCAAATGACTACCCTTTTATCCCTAAATATAAAAAATCTGGGATGAAACATCTCAATTTAGAGCCTGAGGTAAATTAAAGTTTAAAACCTGTATGGGAAAATGCCACCAGAATCACTCACAAAAAAATCTAATATAAACATTTTTTAAAGGTTGTATATTTTCTTACATTTTATACAGCTACCACACACATGACCGCACACAACACCTTTGTTTAAAGAGTTTGGCACAGAACTTTTGAAAACATAGCATTGTGTTAGAAAACAATAGTGTGTTTACTATTTCATTACAACAAATTAGGAAAAGGCATATAGTGTAAAAATGAAAAAAAATCAGGTTAACTGGTTTTTAAGAGATGTCAAACATTTAATCGGATCAAATTGACCCCGAACATAATATGAGGGTCAGACCTCAGGTTTACACCCCTAGACCACAGAACTACATTACAACTGGAACAGCTATCCAAATCTGTGAAATATGGATTAGCTGTTCCTCTTGTAATACAGTTCTGTGGTGCAGCTAAGCATACTGCAATTGACCCATGCTGTCTCTTCTATAGGAATGGCAGGGGATTTGCTACACCAAAAGGAAGTCTGGGGCCAGCATACAGCAGTATGTTAAAGCCACTCCTGTAATTGGACAGGGAGGGTAGGTTATTACTGTGATATTTTTATTTTCAAGCTATCCTCCATTAGCTTCGTGTTTAGTGCACGTACAGTATTTGAGCTGTATGAGAATGTTGGTGAATATAACAAGTTCAGTAGTCCAGTGTTGTAATACTGTCACATGTATATGCAACACATAAAGGTTGTCTTAATATTTCTTCCAGATTGAATGCCTCATTACAAAAATAATATATGAAAAATATATAATATATATATACAATAAATAGATCTGTTTACATCTGATATTAAGTCCATTAAATTCAAATGTATTACATTTCAGCATATTCCATTGTGTTTTTTTTATGCCAGAAGTTGTTCCTCATCTAATGAAAGCTGTAAAGTCCAGACAGTAAGATTACCATTTACAGTCAAGCCGGAAAGTCTGCACACCCCTTTCACCTTCTCCATGTTTTATTACGTTACAGACTTATACTACAATAGATTGAGTTCATTTTTTGCCTCAAACATCTACACATAATAGCCAATAATGACAAAGTGAAGACAGGTTTTTAGAAAATATGCAATTTCATTTTACTGACAAAAATAGGTTATTTAGGGGTTACATATCTGTACACACCCTTAGCCTAATACTTGGTTGCTGCACCTTTGGCAGCGATTACAGCTTCAAGGCGTCTTGGGAAAGAAGCTACGAGCTTGGCACACTTGTTTCTGGACGTTTTTGCCAATTCCTCTTGGCATATCCTTGCAAGCTCTGTCAGGTTGGGTGGGGAGCGTCGGTACACAGCCATTTTCAGCTCTTTCCACAGATGTTCAATTGGATTCAGGTCTGGGCTCTGGCTGGGCTACTCAAGGACATGCACAGACTTTATCCGAAGCCACTCCTTTGTTCTCTTGGCTGTGTGCTTCGGGTCGTTGTCATGTTGGAAGGTAAACCTTCGCCCCAGTCTGAGAGCAGGTTTTCTTCAAGGATCTCGGTGTACTTAGCTGCATTCATCTTTCCCTCTATCAGGACTAGTCGCCCCGTTCCCGCTGCTGAAAAACATCCGCACATCATGATCCTGCCACCGCCATGCTTCACTGTAGGGATGGTATTAGCCAGGTGATGAGCGGTGCCTGGTTTCCTCCAGACGTGACGCTTGGTATTCAGGCCAAAAAGTTCAATTTTGGTTTCATCAGACCAGAGAATCTTGATTCTCATGGTTTGAGAGTCTTCTAGGTGCCTTTTGGCAAACTCCAAGCGGGCTGTGATGTTTCTTTTACGAAGGAGGGGTTTCCATCTGGCCACTCTACTATAAAGGCCTGATTGGTGGAGTGCTGCCTGGATGGTTGATCTTCTGAAAGGTTCTCCCATCTCCATAAGGATACACTGGAGCTCTGTCAGAGTGACCCTCGGGTTCCTGCTCACCTCCCTGGCCAAGGCCTGTCTTCCCCGATTGCTCAGTTTGGCCGGGCGGCCAGGTCTAGGAAGATTTTTGGTGGTTCCAAACTTCTTCCATTTACGAATGATGGTGGCCACTGTGCTCTTTGGGACCTGTAAAGCTGCCTTGACACAATCCTGTTTTTGAGGTCTGCAGATAATTCCTTTGACCCCATGGCTTGGAGTTTGCTCTGACATGCACTGTCAACTGTGGGACCTTATATAGGCAGGTGTTGCCAATCCCCAATCATGTCCAATCAATTGAATTTATCACAGGTGGACTCCAATTAAGTTGTAGAAACATCTCAAGCAGTATCAGTGGAAACAAAATGCACCTCAGCTTACTTTTGGGTGTCATATCAAAGGGTGTGCACACTTGTGTACATATGATATTTTACATTTAGATTTTTAATAAATTAGCACAAATTTCTAAAAATCTGTTTTCGCTTTGTCATTATGGGCTATTTTGTGTAGAATCTTGAGATAAAAAAATGAACTCAATCTATTGTAGAATATGTCTGTAATGTAATAAAATGTGGAGAAGGTGAAAGGGGTGTGCAGACTTTCCGGCTTGACTGTAACTGTATTGCATGTAAAAAACACAATGGAATATGTTGAAATGTAATACATTTGGATTTGCTGGACTTAATATCAGATGTAAACAGATATATTTATTCGCTCTAATCTCCAGAGGCAGGATTTGTCACACTTTATCATAACACTCATATGCCCATATGGAGTACGGAACCACAGGGAATTATTAAACTGTCACTTCATCTGTTGAAATGCTTTATGAGGGACTGTTTGCTGATTTCCCTTTTCACTTTTCAGAAAAATCAGACATATTGTTTCAATCAAGAGGCTATACAGTGATAAAAAAAGAAAGGTGAGTGGTGTTTTTGCAGTATAATGGAGTATACTAAAACTGGTGTTCTTGTTAAATGTCCAGCTTGGACAATGAAGAATTATAGACTGTTATCTTCAATTAAGTGGCTTTTTAAAGAATAAATAACCAAACCCTTGGTGATGCGGATATAGTTTTTCCCAAGAACTGTATTCCTGCTTAAGGTGGGAGCTCATCAAGAACACAGTACTACCTGTTCTGTAGGAAACACCTGTTTTAAAAATGGAAAGGTTTTAAACACACTCAAAGCACCATACAGTTATGATGAAAATAGATTGTATGAATTATTCACTTTCAATACAGATTAATGTGAGGTTGCTCTCCTTAGGTTGTCCAATAAGAACAATGTATGTCAAGTCAACATTCAGAATTGTGTACGTGTGTAACGGTTTACTTGTGTACAGAAGCCAGCAGTGCTGTGTCAGTTATTTGAGTGTCTCTTAGATAATGACATACCATGGTTCTATAGAATGGCAAGCTTGGATAACACTCAGGAACCAAGGCTATTTTTATGAGTGAAGAACAAAGTTACGCTTTCATGTACTGTACTGAAGGTAATTTGAGCCAGCGCTATTGATTCTGGCAGTAACACAGACACTTCACCTTCCACTGATTCCATTCACCCCCTCCTCCTTTGTAAAATAAGTCATTTGACCTCTGAGAGTTGCACTGTGAGTGGCCTTTATGTTACTTCAGGTGATTTAACTGCGTGATATTTTCACTTTGAAAGATGCAGCAACTCAAAATTACACAAAGCAAAAGACATGACTACTTTTGATCATTGTTATAATTATTATTGCATATCAATAGATTTTATTGGCAAACTTATCAAGAAGATGGGGGTTTTGCCCTGTTGTGTTCTTTTTGGTCCTCAGGCAAGCAAATTTTGGATGAAGGAATAAAATTAGCATGCTAGCATTTTTCATTTGGTCACTCTTAAGTTGATGCTGCAGAATATTTTTCACATACAGCTCAGTACAATTATGAAACTATTACTCCTCTAGCAGTGTTCTTTTTATCTCAGTGTTTTTATGGATTATGTTCATTTTCCAATAATCATTTTCCATTATACTCAAGACATTTTATTATGATTTTATGTAACTATATAATTATAACTGAAAACTTTACCTCAAGGCTTTTATGCTATACAATGGCGTGTGAATTAAGAAAACTAATTCCAACCAAATATTTTTTCATGTATCTGAGTATCTTTATATAAATACACATCTTATGTGTAGAGGTCACAGTTGGCAAGTTATTTCTAGCTTCCATGTGAGTCTCAAACTTAACAAATATCTTTTTTAACAGGTGTACAAGATAAGCCAAGAGGAGAACCACAATGAGGACCATTCCCAAACAGGTCTACATTCATCCCCATTGTAAAACATGGGCTGTACTTAGATAATGGGATACAATGAGAACCCAATATATAAATACGTACAGAAGTAGTGATAGGATCATAATCATTTTAGGAGGTGATATTGCATAAATTTTCCATTTCCCTAACTATAACCCTAACCGTAACTCTAGCCTCACCCTAATGTGAGCCCTAAAACGTAATTCTAGCCCTAGGAATTGTTGTATATATCAGATATCGATGAAAAACTACGAAAATATCATCAATTCAATGAAAGATAGACAAAGACATTGTGCTTGAAGTCATTTCATTTGTAAAAAGTATTTCACTGAAAAATATCCAAATATTTTATGCTATACATCCATTATAAAGTTATATAAATGATGAGTCATGATTTGAGGATTTTTTAAAGTAGAAATTTAAAAACAGAAGAGTTGAATTGGCCTCACTCGACTATAGATTTTCGCACAGCAGATAATGACTTATCAAGGCCAAGTGGCGTGTGGCTGTTCTGCAAAGGACACCTTGTGCAGGCAGAAGTAGCTTATAAGTACAACAAACCTGCAGAAAAACACAGGAGGTGACAGAGGAAATAGGAAAGAGGTGATAACACTTACAAGCACAAGAGAAGTGGATACAACATGATCATATGAGTTATTGTAGCACGGGATGGATTAGCAAGAGCAGATGCACCACTGAAATCTATTCATCACAGCTCCTTTTAAGGACAATGTGACTGTGGCTAGGCTAAAGCAGCCTACGTCTGGGGTTTGTAGTCATAATACTGCAGATGAGACCTCAGAGACACGGAGAGCGCTGATGATAGCATCTATTAGCTTACGGGTGTGGGTCGAGAGGGCCTTCTCTCTAATAATATTAATTTAAGAGGATTATTGTAATGGGCAGCCTCACTCAACATTCATCTCCTTTTAAAACTTGTTTTGAAGGCTCACTTGGAGCATTATCTTCTTACATTAAAATTATGACATTGATTGTATGCATATACCCATGGTGTGTATACACTGCCTGGCTAAAAAAAAAGTTGCACACTAATATTTAGTTGGACCGCCTTTAGCTTTGATTACGGTGCGCATTCGTCGTGGCATTGTTTCGACAACCTTGTGCGACGTCACAACATTTATTTCCGTCCAGAGTTGCATTCATTTTTGGCCGAGATCTTGTATTGACAACGGGAGAGTCGAACCACTCTAGAGTAAAGTCTTCTCCAGCACCTCCCAAAGACTTTCAATGGGGTTAAGGTCAGGACTCTGGTGGCTAATTCATGTGTGAAAATTATTCCTCCCTGAACCATTCTTTCACAATTTGAGCCCGATGAATCTTGGAATTGTCGTCCTGGAATATGCCCATTGATGGGATAACCTGGTCATTCAGTACATTCAGGTACTCAGCTGACTTAATTTTATTTCTGCATAACGTTGCTGAGCCTAGACCTGATCAATTGAAGCAACCCCAGATCATAACACAGTGGGCACTATGCATGACGGGTGCAACGGCAACTTTTTTTTTGGCCAGGCTGTGTATTTCTTGCATGTAAATCTGCATGTGACAAATACCTGACACTCTGCTAAGTAATGGTGAACCAGTAGTCACTAGGCATCGCCATTGGTCCTTTGTTTCAAGTGATTGCTGCATTGTATTGCACCACTGCTGTGTTTATTTTCCAGCCCCCAGTTTAAACAACCACAGACATCCATCTATGGCCAGGATTCACTCCATGACCATAGAAGCTCCAATCACAAAGGTATACATCTTTGTGGGAACTGGACTCATTGATACAACCAGGACATGAAATTGACATTTTCACCTACTGGCCAGAGTGTCTTGTGGACGCTAAAAATCACCAGCCATTTTCAATGTTTAACCAGCCACATTACCTTTTACAATATAACACAACCTGGTCGGTTACCTGACAAAGTGGCTGTTAGAGTAAAAAATCTTACCAGCCACAATCAAAATTTTACCAGCATTTGGCTGGTGGTGGGTGTTAATTTCAAACCCTGGATACAACCATTCAATTCATCATGAATGACAATCTGCCATTCAAATGTCCTTGAGACTCTTGTTTTGTCGCATTCTTTTTATTCTTTTTAATTCTCTAAACATCTTTTTGGTTTTGTCACATGCTTGCCTTGTATGGCTCTGATTGGGGTGATGCTCCTGGTGGGGATTTCTGCAGTATGTGGTGTAGAGAGCGAGTCTTGTGCAACGTCCGCATTGCAGGTCATCAACATCATCAATGCCGCCCAGGAGAGCAGCCCTGTTACTGTTGCAGAAGCACTGGACCGGGTTCTGGACATACTTCGGACCACCGAGCTTTACTCACCACAACTCGGCTCTAAAGAGGACGATCCACACACAACTGACCTTGTGGGAGGGCTCATGAGCGTGAGTGACAGAGGCCAAGGCCCAATAAATAGTTTATGATAGTTTATAATGCAATTATATACTATTTCATTGATGTAATACTGCCTCATTATACCAGCTGTACATTATTGTATTGCCCAAAATATGAAGGCCCAAAAAAATTTGATGTAAGTTAAATTATTGACTAAAATGGTTTGTATGGCTAAAAAAATCTCTACACTCATCAATAGTGATAATCATTTACCTCTTTTTTTCTTGTAGGATGGTTTGCGGAGACTATCTGGGAATGAGTGCACATTTTCAAAAAGTATGATTTAATTCAGTGCATTTTACTTAGAAATGCCTAAACTAATAATACCAATGAAGCATACTGTATTATACTGCTATTATGATGTCATTTACTGCACAGCAGAAGACAGTTGCATTATGCATAATGTAATTGATTGGACTCAGGCCAGACAGTATTAACACATAATCTTGCTATATGTTTAAAGAATAAAGATTGCAGGGAAACAAGGTGAGAAGAAAATGACATCACTTTAGAAGCGGTTCTATAGAGACCTTTTTCCTCACTGACTGCCGCCTGCCGTTCCTCTCTGTATAGGGATGACGCAGGGCATCACCCGCCTGGCCATTCCCATCACCCTCAGCGACGTCCCATCCTCCATCACCGAGCTGCTCGATGACGAGGAGCACTGGGATTTTAACATTTTTGAGCTAGAGGCTGCCACCCTCAAAAGGTATGGTGCTGAAATAACTGCTGTTCATGGGGGACACCTTGGAAATTAATATCATGTTACTTTATTATTTTTAGACAAAATGTTACATTGGACACTTATCCCTTCCTGAAATAGAATATTCTGCAATATATTGTAAATCTGTGTACTTTTTAGAAATGGTAATATAAAATATATTTCACTATAATATAAATATAATACAGTTGCATTTATACTGTATTATATACAGGGCTGGAAAGAAGCTCGCCTGCTTGCCTCATGCAATTAGTTTACATTTCGGGCGAGTCATATCATATGAGACATATCCTGTCACCGGTTATGGTTTGACTGAATACTTGCATATTGTTTCGTGTATAAATTAGTGATTTCATGAGTTTTGGACACATATCCAGTAGGCTCATCTTTGTGTATTTTTTCCACATTTATGATTCGATTTTCTGAAGAAAAAAGTTATTTTGTGTGTGTTTAAATCTGTTTTGTATGCACTTTTTAAATAATAAAAATCTTGTTCTTTTTTGCTACCGCCACCTTGTGGTGAAAAGGGTGACTTTCTTGTAATCTACGTAATCCATCCTGTGTCATGCAAACGGCCTATCTTTGTATTAAATTGGAACGAGCACATCCCCGTGTGTTTCCTTCATCTTATACAACCAGGAAAACTGTAAAATTAACTATGATCCATGGATTTCTCCAGAAAAGCGAGGCGTGGCTCTCAAGTAGAATTCATTTCGCAGAGGTTTATGTGCCTCTGCATCCACAGTATGTATAGCAGAAGACGTTGCACAACTATTTGACAGTCGGTAAAAGCTAACGTAACCACAGTCATGAAGCTCGCCACAAGGCAACCTGCTAGCTAACTAGTTAGCAAACGTCGGCAAACTCCAAGATAGCTATAGGAGACAGTAACATTATTGTAAGCCTAATGTTACACAGCTGATTCAAATTCAATACTTCTGCTGGGGGTCCATATTGAAATTCAAAAAAATTAAATGGTGACTTAATTTAGCCATTGTGTGTGGAGACTACAGTTGTCCGCAATAAACGGCAACAAGGACTTTATTCTGAGATCGGGGGGGGATGTGTGCTTTGCGAGTGAGCAGGTTAAATCAATTGATCCAGCAGCTGTTGGGTCATCAATATTTTGGTGAATGTTCTGCGCGCGCCCCCCGTATTAGTGTATTTTGTATTATTGAGAGGGGGCGGGGTGTGGAAGTCCCCAGTCTTTTCGTTGTAACGTAGTAGCACCTGTATTTTATCAATGAAAGCCAGCAGGAATTTGGAGAAGGTTCTAGCTGCAGGGTCGGAGAAGCCTCACCCTTGATCGAAGCCTCACGCGTAAGCAAGGAAACGTGCGCATGCGCGCGAATGTATCCAAATCCCATAGGCAAGCCACGCAAGAGCGAAGCCTGTTGCATGAACGAAGCCTGTGGCTTGAAAAAGGAAGTGTGCAGCCTGTGGCGTGACTGAAGTGCATTATATTGGAATTAAATGTACCGATTGCTCCCAATATTAAAAATGCACAACAAATAAAACTGAAGAGAGAAATTCTTCTATTTATGTATTTTTCATTAACAAATCAATGGTAAAATAATAATGTGATCCTTCCAAATAATGAAGCATGGCTACATGGAAATTAAAGGGTAACTACACTCTAGATAATTTTTTTTTTGCTGTAAACATGTTTGTATGCCTACCTTATAATGAAACATATTCATGCATTATGTTATTTCAACAATTCTGAAATAATATTGTATATCATAAGAAACTGATAGAAAAGTGTTTTTGTGCTGCCCCTAATGGTTGAAATGTCCTTTCTGCTCCCCACACTAATCGTGATGTCAGAGTACCTCTTTGGAGGATAAATGGATAATTGTTGTCGCCCACAGCGGAAACAGCCGGCACCTGATTGGTTAGACCCACTACGTTACTTTCGTTTCGCCTCCATGCAAGGCACATGGCTTTTGAAGGCCCCCCCGCTTTCCTATATTGGTGTCTTTCTTGCCTTCCTCCTCGCAAAATCATCCACTAGATCGTCAAAATCTAGCTGTCTGACAAGATCTGACTCTATTGACACAAGTGACAATGAGCCGAGACGTGTTTGGCACATGCTACTCCGCAGCTCATTTTTTATTCTGCCTAAAAGGGAAAATGTCCGCTCACCCTGGCAGTTTGTCACTGGCAAAATTAGAAAAATCCAAAGTGCCACGAAAACATTGGGGAACACCGACTGCAGATTAAGTGCCTGCAACTTCTCAAGCAATTTAGTTGGGCACTTCTCACCCTCAGAACAAATGAAAAACATTTGTTTATAGAGTTACAAACAGGGCTAGTAACATTTAGGCTAGTGGACATTTTGGTCTACTAGCCTGGCTGGCTGGTACCAAAAGTCTTTTAGATGATTATATAACATGTAAAAGTGGAACTTCTTTATTTATTTACAGGCCACTGACCTACCTAGGTTTGAAAGTCTTCGCCCGCTTCAGGGTGTGCGAGTTCCTAGACTGCCCAGAGGCCACACTTCGCTCCTGGCTACAAGTCATCGAGGGAAACTACCACGCCTCCAACTCCTACCACAACTCCACCCATGCCGCTGACGTCCTGCACGCCACTGCCTACTTCCTGTGCAAAGACAGGGTGAAGGTGCACGCACTTGTTTAAAGTCTAACAGCCAATGCTTTTGGGTTTTGCTGTAAATTACTGTATTTTTTAATGCCAATTTTAGACCACATCTGTGGTGTTCAGTGTGTCTGTGTGACCGTGACTTTGAGGCTGTTTACAGAAGACCTCGTAAATAACTATGTGCTTGATTAACAGTGTTTATTATTCAAATTTAGATTTGAAAGGTTCGGTCCATAACATCTTCTTGTGATGTTGCAAACAAACTTGTTGGCACATAATGATGTATTACAGCAGCTTGAAAGATGTTCACCGTTAAAAATGTCTAGTTTGAACACTTCAGATGTGAGCATTTTCCACTTGCTCTGTGGAAATCTGTTGTAAGAAAGTACAGGATACTTTGTGTTTTGCTGTTTTGTACTCCAGGGGAATCTGGAGCAGCTGGATGAGGTGGCGGCACTTATTGCAGCCACTGTGCACGACGTGGACCACCCGGGCCGAACAAACTCCTTCCTGTGCAACGCGGGCAGCGAGTTGGCCGTCCTGTACAACGACACGGCCGTGCTGGAGAGCCACCATGCCGCCCTGGCCTTCCAGCTAACCGTGCGTGACAGCAAGTCCAACATCTTCAAGAACATGGAGAGGTCACTACCCTCTTAATGCTTTAAACAAGATAATACATGGCACATGGTACACAGATAGGATCTCCTACCACAGAAGATGCTCTTTGAATTTCCAGTTTTATTTTATTACAGGGTTTTTAAGACACAGTGGATTCTTCCAGGAGTGTCTTGCACTGTATTACTATCTTCACATGTATTATTCACATGTACTGCTAGCTAGACAATATTAACCCTTTAACTGCCAGCTCAACCACTTGGTTGTTTTTATGATTGAAGTGATCCCTGTTGCAGATCCTTACCATTCGTCCAGTCAGTGCTGAGAAGCATCGCCTCAGGCCATATAAGAAAACTGTGGCACTATTGTTAAAAATTCCCATCATATTCAGACTTAGCCCACTCTTGTTTGTATGTTTTGCCTCAAGGTAGTCTCCCCATCAGAATGAACAGTGCTGAAAGATGAAAAGATATCCATGGTGAATTGTACAAAATATGTTCTACAATCATGAAAGATCTAAAAGTGATAGACAAGAAGGCTGTCATTGTGTTGCGGTTAAAGCCATTCTGAGAATCTGCACCTCTCTGCCCATAGGACTCAATTCAGGACGCTTCGACAAGCCATCATCGACATGGTGTTGGCCACGGAAATGACCCGACACTTTGAGCATGTCAACAAGTTCGCCAACAGCATCAACAAACCCATAGCAATTATTAGCTCTAATGTAAGCTTCAGTGTCATTGATGACAATTTTTAATGGTGTCTAAGTAATAATCCATGCTGATTATAACCACTGTTTAAGATGTTGAAATAAATGCTACTACTAAAAGTCTAAACAGCTCAACAGTCTGTGTGTTACAGATTAGCTAGGCTGGGTTACTGTTTTACAGAATAGACAGACCCCTGCATTTGTGCTAGAGTCACCAGCCCTGTGTTTGTGTGTTAGAGAGTAACCAGCCCGTGTGTGTTAGAGAGTCACCAGCCCTGTGTTTGTGTTTGAGAGAGTAACCAGCCCTGTGTTTGTGTGTGAGAGAGTAACCAGCCTTGTGTTTGTGTGTGAGAGAGTAACCAGCCCTGTGTTTGTGTGTGAGAGAGTAACCAGCCTTGTGTTTGTGTGTGAGAGAGTAACCAGCCCTGTGTTTGTGTGTTAGAGAGTAACCAGCCCTGTGTGTGTGTGTGTGTGTGTGTGTGTGTGTGTGTGTTAGAGACTAGAGAGTAACCAGCCCTGTGTTTGTGTGTGTGTGTGTTAGAGAGTAGCCAGCCCTGTGTGTTTGTGTGTGTGTGTGTGTGTGTGTGTGTGTGTGTGTTAGAGAGTAACCAGCCCTGTGTGTTTGTGTTTGTGTGTGTGTGTGTGTGTGTGTGTGTGTTAGAGAGTAACCAGCCCTGTGTTTGTGTTACAGAGTGAGGGCAGCGAGTATGAGAGTCCCGCCAGCATGAGAAACTCGCCCGAGAGCCGGCTGCTCATCAAACGCATGATGATCAAATGCGCCGATGTGGCCAACCCCTGCCGCCCGCTGGAGCTGTGCATAGAGTGGGCTGCGCGCATCTCGGAGGAATACTTCTCTCAGGTAAATGGCAGGGCCACCGGTCCCAAACATGCTGTCCGCTTGATAGTGTCCCTTGTAATAACTAACCATACAACCCTTTTAATATGGTGACCGTGAATTGGGAAATATTCAATACACATTAGTTATTATCTTAGACTCACAATTAAATAGCAGTTGTTTTTTTCAATACAAATTTGCCTAAAATTTGTGAATTTGTTTTTAGGGGAGAAACATTTTAAAAGAGGCACCTTTGTATTTGAACAAATGTTGACTGAATCCTGGCCCTAGTTTTACTACTTAACCCTGGGTTCTACATCACAAACATACCACGTAAGAAAGTGTGGTATCAGGGAAAACTGCTAAATGTTAAGTTCCTACATGCCACCGTTCTTCCGTATTTCATAAAAGTATATCAACCACTCTACAGTGTGATCTATATGAGTGTGAATCGGGTTGAAGATGTTGGATATTTAAATATATTTTGGAGTTGGTTAAAGTTATTTTTTCACCACCAAAAACTTGTATGCTTTCACAGCAACATTAAAAAACACATAAGGTCCTAGATATAGGTCAATTAAACTTTTATTTTGCCTGCTCACTTATTAGAGTGAATTTCTGTCGTCACCACACAATTTCCTTCTGCTATGAAAATCTCTCAAAGTATGGAATAAAGTCATAACCTGACCTGCATTATTAAAGCCAGACATGTCCTTTCTAAGATTATGTAGTTATTGTTTGGTCATTCATTATGTTGGGTGAAAAAGCATTGCTAATATAGGGACATAAATGGATGACACGGCAGTTAGTTGTCCCGAATAGTAATCCATGGGCTGGCGTATGTTTATATGTGAATTGTGTGCATGTTCTCATACATTGTTAGTCTGACTGGTTGGTAATAAATTACCTTTTATGACTGGAACAGCATTTCTTCCTTTTCAGCATTTTTGGCACTGGAAACCAAACTGAGACAGAGAAATTGACTATCTAAGGATTATCTTCCCCTCATTAATTACCTCCTCATAGGACATGATAATGTGCTTCAAATGGACAATAAAGCTGTGTTCGTGTTTGGATAGGTTTGGATAGCTTGGATAGTTTTACATAGGTTTTCATGGGTTTGGATAGCTTTGGGTAGGTTTTTTAACACCTATAACCATTCCCCTAATCTTTTGCAAAAGTTGGAAATTATATAATGATATAGATGCACAAACTGTGATGCACAATTATCCATTTTGGATACATTTTTGGACACCAAGGTACCAAGAACTTGGGCAGTAATACATATCCTTTTCATACACATGCGGACAAGAGGTTTGTGAACCAGAAAATGTTTTACCGTATTCACATATGTGACTCTCAGGGGTTCACTGTAAACTAGAGTGGTGGCACTTTGTTTTTCACCGGGGGTTGTGGATTCACTGCCCATAATTTACATATGAATTATGAAAATAAATGTATTTAAGGCATGATCATAAATAATACAAAGGTCTTCTTTAATTTAAGCCATTATTGTTATTAGTGTAATGTTGACATCTGGGGTCATATGTATAAAACTCTGAGTAAAAGAATGTGTGAGAACGCTCAGGGAGAAAGTCGGAAATCTGCTTTTGCAATGTTTTGCATTTTCTTCCTCTGCCTTTCTATCACGGTGTTGCCATATCACACCGTCTCCAAAAATCACGTACACATGGTGTCCAGCGTGTGCAGAGGTACACAGGTTTTCTTATGTTATACATCTGAATTTATGCATGGAAACTCGATTACGCAGCTTTCTGAGGATATTTTTCTGCTCAGCACTGTTTATACATGTGGCCCCTGGAGTTATAAAACTTTAAACCAAAAGGTACAAAACAGAAGAAAATGGATACAAATTAAGCCTCTGCACAAAGGGGTTAAAGTGATTCAATATGGCAATATCCAGGTATTGTAATAGTGAAATGTTAGAAAGGGTGTGCGTGCTGTTTGTGTTTCAGACGGACGAGGAGAAGAGGGAGGGGCTTCCTGTGGTAATGCCCGTCTTCGATCGGAATACCTGTAGCATTCCCAAGTCTCAAATTTCCTTCATCGAATACTTTATCTCAGACATGTTCGACGCTTGGGACGGTAATCATACACTTTTTTTTTTCATAGGTATATTCATTTTCGAGTCTTCGTTGTCCACATGGACATAACAATATTTTAATTCTGTCTGTAAACACCTGCACCTAATCCATATTTCCAGTTTGCGAATCCTATTCTTTCCTCTTACATTTTTTTTTTAAGTTTTAAAATTGAACTCAAGGGGCTGGTTTCCCAGACATGCATTCAGCCTAGTCCTAGACTATTAAAAAATTTTTAATCTCAAAGGAGATTTAATTTTTCTTTTAGTCTACGACTAGACTTAATCCAAGTCTGTAAAACTGGCCCAAGGTGTCAGAACATTAGATAGATGTAATTTCTTTTAAGACTGCTGCATATTCTCTTTTAATATGTACGTGTAAACAGATTACCTTTAAAGCAGGAAAAACTAGCCAACATCTCATGATGATTGCAAATGAATATACATTAATTATTATTGATACATGGCCTACTGTTGTAGAATACAAGCTAGCTATGAAAGGGCTAAAATAGGTCATTTTCATAAAAAAATAACAATGACCTCTGCCGTGCTATAAGTTTACCCATCTAACATTATCCACTTGATATACAGTACATTTACAAAAAATTTATACATGTTTACATGTTAAAATTAGTTTTTTTGTGAGTCACATATTTGAGTCATTTATTGATTCAATGTCATAAAGACAAAGGCATTTATTCTTAGCTTTGCTTTTATTGCCATGGGAAGTGTGGGTCGACTGATACATGTGGCAGTCGTGCTTCTTCCGCTGTCTGAAAGGAGCGAATTTCTGTGTTAAAGAGAACACATGACTCTGAATCACAGTGTTTCCTTTAGTTAGCGCAATAGGTGTATTAATACAGAGACCCATGTGGCACAGCGCCAGCATTTCTGTGTGAAAAGAACTCAACGGCAACAGAGAGGGGCCACCTTCCCTCCATTTACCTCGCAAAACCATAAACTGGTTCATTGTCAACGCTAAACTGATGTCATGGAAGATTCCCAAACAAACAAGCAGGGAACGAAAACGGGGGAGAGTGATTTGTTTGGGGGAGCGTCAGGGCCCAGTGGAGCGGAACCCCACCACAATGGCATCTAATTGTGGAGTTGCTCACAGGTCAAGCCAGTGCCCAGCTCGGGTGGCGGAGCTCTCTCAGGGTCAGATGCTCTGAAAAAGAGGGCAGGATGTACAGTCGAAAAGTCCGCCGTAAGGGCCGTAAACAAAGAGACTCTCTGTTCACAGGCAGCTGCTCTCTGCAGTGTTATTGTAGGAAAGCCTCAGTGCCTGTGCATCAGTGCTAACCATCAAAATCTTTCAACAGCACTTAAAGCAAAATGACCCAGCAGAGCGTACTCGCCAAGAGAAGCAGCACTGGCATCGGGTACGACAGAAAGTGGGGGAAAGAAACCTACAGTATCTGGCCATTAGGCACACGTTCGGCACATACTGTATGCTGTATGTACCTACAGAGCAGCTTGCACATGCCTGAAATATTCTGGTGAAATGCATATTAGGGGCTCTGCCTCTCAACATTTTAACATATTGACAAAAGTGTGAATTCCCATTCAGAGATAACTAATGCAACACATTTAAGCGAAACACATGAACTTTTGGATACATTCTTACTCTGCGTTCTCACATCGAGCAACTCGGTCGCCCAGTTGCCGGAATTCCATACATTTTCTATGAAGCTGAGTGACGGTCAGCGACCTGAGCAACTAGGCAACTGAGCGACTAAAATCGTCTGATAAATGTTGCCCGCATTTTAACTTTTTGTGGCCATCGGCCATAACAACCAATAAGACTTCTGCGCTTGTTATTTCTCCAACCGATATGTTACCATTTTGTGAATAATTGTTCCGCCCCGCTTCACTCATTGCAGCAATGGAAGAACATCTAATACATAGTCCAAGCCTACCCTGTCCCGTTCAACCCTAAAAACATGTTTTATAATACACCACTAGAGATATGGCACATGTCTATCCATCTATCTACCTATCTATCTATCTAGAGAGAGAGAGATAGAGATAGCTAGCTGGCTAAATAGATTACGAGAAAGACAGATATATATGGAACAAATAATAATGATCAGTGTCATGACATAACTATAAAGAATAGGCTATATGACAAATACGTCTTTGATATATTTTGCATTTCAGTTGTTTCTCTTCATAAAAAATTGTAGGGTAACCTGCCAATTTACACCCCCGGAAACGACGGCATAACAACGGTGAAACTTCGGGACCTTTCCCCTTCTTTCCACAAGTACAGTATGCTGTACCTAAGAGAAAATTAATGGAAAACGACGGCCTGAATTAAAAAATTACGTTGGGAAATTACTACATAAATACAACTAATGTCTTGTTATTTCCTTTAGAAAGTAGGCTGTGCTATACCTCCACATAGTTGTTTTGTAAAAACAGATAGATATAGAATGACCTGAATTTAAAACATGGCTTATGATAATTAGATGATTCATTAGGCTATAGCAGTTTCTTTCTTCTAATGTAGGCCTACCTAGTACATACAGTTGAACGCCTCAAGCGCATGATCATGGATACAATAATGTGAATAGAAAATAACACACTTCAAGTTCCACATTGGTTTTATTCATACAATTCATTTCCGATCTATGTCGGATCTGTTGTGTCCATACATTCAATGAATTATTTCCATTTATTACATTGGTGCATTTAGTGTGGTTTTACCTGCTATTACATAAGTCTGCATGTAAGAGCTACACGCATTGCATTGTTGGAGATTCAGAGAACGGCCTGTCTCGTAGGACATACCAAAACAATCGTGGCCATGGGGATTTTTCTTGCGATTTAAAATCCCGATTCCCAAATAAACTGTATGTGATCACAAATACCACAATTGGGCCTGTAAGCTGTAGATCATTCAATAAATTCTTGGCTGTCTTTAACTATAATGTAGACGTTTTGTAAACATAAAACGACAGCACTGTCCATTAACTTGGTTAAATTTTGAAGTCTTTTTTTCCCGCAGAACCAGGACGGTGCCTGAGAAGTGTATTTAAGCCTATTCACGAAAGCGTGACTTCTTGCGCCGATTGTCAGAAATCCCATGTGAGCAATACAAGGACACAGAGCTTCCCCCCTTTTGCCTGGTATGGCCTGTGTGACTCTCGACATGAGTCGATTTATGATCTCAGTTTACACACTGCCTGTTAAATCTCAGAGAATACAACCAGCCTATAACCAGGCCCTCTGGCAGCAATGTTTTTAACTCAGCAAGAATAAAGAGACCAGAGTTAAACTACACGCCATAAGCATATACAGCAAATTACGCAAAAGAACATATTTGATATGCTTTATGGTGTGTACAAAGTATGTATAAGCATGACTGGGCAAATGTCACCCTGTAGCCCAAGAACCATCCTCCTCCAGTCAGATGCAAACGGACTAACAGCCATAGTTCTTTGTTAAGAGAGCATGGAGAAGTTGGTCTTGTAGGATCAGAGTCTTTAAAATGCTAAAAATGATCTGTTCAAAGTCTCAACCGAGTGAAGAAACCCCAATAGTAAGGGACTAATGATAACCGACGTTAGCCAGACGTTGTTGGCCATGTTGATTAAAAAAAAACATAGCACAGGGCTTCCCATCAAGTAAACTTTAAAATTCAATATTTGCTTCATTTGCGAGTACAACTTTTGAGTTCCACTACCTCAATTGTGTTTTGAAGTGCTACTGTTCATACAGCATGCTGATTGTAACTGGCCACTAAGAGCCAAACACCCAGTGATGCAGGTTTCTCCAGGGATTTCCACTTATATTTATATCTAAAGATGGACAAAGTTAACATCCTAGTGCTTAGCCTGTTTAGGTGAGGCTATGACAGAAGGAGGCAGTGATTATATAGCAAGGGGTCAAACTAATCTTAACGTGAAATTCCCAAAGTACATTAAATTATTATGTCCATACGTTTTATTTATAATATAGACGTCGGTTTGGACAAATGCAAATTAAAATTTACCACTTAACTGGAAACATGATTTTTAGCCTGAAAAGAGCTTTCTTTTTTTTCTGGGACATAATTTCAGATATAGCTATACTGTAGGTCTTTTATAGCCATGTGTCTTTCTGTACCAACAGTATCCTTCATTTTGTGGAAACTGATTCTTACAAATTCCACAGAGAACAGTTGGTTCTGTTCACATAACTAAGGCATACATTTTGAATTATTCCTAGAAATGCGAAACAGCAACTCATTATAACTGTCCGTACTTGTTAGACAACTCACAAATTTAGATTTGTTAGGACCAAGATATCCTTACAGTAGGCCTACACATCTACTCACTGACCATGTCATTTGACAACATACTATAGAGAGAGCAGCAAGCATACGAAGGTTGCTTTGTAACTGTCACTCACAAACAGTGAACGGGAAGCATTTATTAGCCTACAAGTCACAAACTAGGCTACTAAGGAACTATAGGCTAAGTTATATATTTCGGTTTTAAACGTGAAAACACCGAATATATATGAGGTTTCTTAAAACAAAAATATTGGGAAGATTTAAATGATGTATGTGTGAAATCATTCTATAGCCAACTTTTCCTACAATAGTATCTGGTTTGGACCATATGTATTATCGCGGAAATTTTTGTGGAATTCTAGGCCATCCGCGGAATAGTAAACAAGCCGCAGAATAGTAGACGCCGCAGAATCATGCAGAAAATGTTGTACCAATCACCACCGCTAGATGCCACTGTCTGCTGTATGGGTTGCAGCAGATAGCTCAGTTGACTGACAAGACGTTGACGGTTTTGACAGGCAGACTGTCATAGGCGGCCTTTGCTATGTTTCCTTAAGTTGCCGAGCTGTTTCCCAGATCCTCTCTTAGCTAAGGTATACCTTAACTAAGGAAGATTTCTACGAGTGGTCTGAAGCAGTGGGCAGTTTTCTGGAGGTGGTGGGAGACTGCATCGGGCTCAGCAAGGCTTCGGTGTCACTGTGTGTGGAGGCCGTGACCAGCATCCTCGTGCGTCATGCCCAAGCGCGCATCAAGATGCCTGAAACAAGGGATGAGATACAGCAGGCACACCAGGGCTTCCACGCTGTGGCTGTGGCTATTTAGTAGGCATAGCTTCATATTCTGCAATATTAGATTGATGAATATGATTATGACGACACTTGTTATATTGAAACTTCATTCATAAGCCTATATACAAGTGAGACAATCGCAGACGGTTAGTTATTGGCTGCGATTGAAAGAATGGCACGGCAAAGACCTAATTTCGATATGAAAGGATTTATAACAATTTATATCTTATTTTAAACTGGCACAGTAATCTTATGAAGTGAATTTAATTTTTTAAATAAATTTTTTATTATTTTTTGCATTTTCTATTTTCCTCTCCCTTCCAATTGGCCCCCCTGGCGGCCCCCCGTTGGGCCGCGGCCCCCACTTTGAAAACCCCTGAGCTAGTCCATTGCACTGAATAACAACAGCGCTTGTGCGGTGTAACGTTAGGCCTAGTATGCGCGCAAATTCCAAATCACATATTCTGAGCGGGTGGGAGAAAGAGTCAAGACCCTTGTATTTGGATTTGGAGTGGAAGCGGAAGCGAAAACAAAAACAAGACAGCTGGATTAAAGAAAGAAGCCTGCAGACTTTAGCGTGGGTTGTTTTTGTGAAGTGGGCTTAGTCTACGTAGGCTACTGTTGTAGCATGTCGTTTGATGGGAAATGGATTGCTAACGTTGGCTACTTCAACTTGTTCCTTTATTGTGTTATGCGGTGTATCAGGCTAAAGGCCAGTTTATAGTCCAGCGACAGAGTGTCGCTGTGACCGACGACGTGCTATGGATGTCGCTGGTCGCAGCGACATTTGGTTTATACTTCGGGCGACTGTCGCTGAACTATAAACTGGTCTTTAGTCGGTTCATCTGTGGACTTTAATTGATCTATTTAATGTCAATATAAGGATAATTAGGCCCGTTTTAATTGGCCTGCTATATGCAAACTATGATGACGTGACCATAAACTGATAGCCTCCCACACGAGCCTAGTCCTTGGCAAAATGTTTTTAATTGCTGTTATTTCAAGCGATGATGGGAATAGGGGGTAAAGTACACGGTAATGTTTCCCAGTGTTGTTACGGTATAACTAGCAGGAAACGTCATAGTAGTTTCCAATTTGTCTCTCACTACATTTTACGCCCCGTCGGACAAGTAGTTACGGTGATGTTACATGCGTTTCCCATTTTGTAGTTAAGCTATAACTAGGAGGAAACTTCATAGTAGTTTCCAATCTGTCTCTCACTACATTTTACGCCCCGTTGGACAAGTAGTTACGGTGATGTTCCTATGTTTCCCAGTTTGTTGAACGGTATAACTACGAGAAAACTTCATAATAATTTCCCCATCTGTCTCACGCTACATGATCCTGTTGTGTAGCTAATGCTAGTTTTGAAAGCATAAAGCAATCAGACACAGAAGCAGAGGAACGGGATCGTGAGGCTACTTTACTGTAAGCCGTTCTCTGAATCTCCAACAATGCAATGCATGTTGCTCTTACATGCAGATTTATTACAGTAACAATGCAATAGCAGGTAAAACCACACTGATGCACAAATGTAATCAATTAAATAATTAATTGAATGTATGGACACAACAGATCCGACATAGATCGGAATTACTTATGCTTTGTATGGAATTGTATGAATAAAACCAATGACTTTAACCAATAACGAAGTGTGTTATTTTCTGTTCCCATTATTGTTTCCATGATATCCGCTTGAGTCTCATTGTTCAACTGTAGGCACTATGTAGGCCTACATTCGAAGAAATAAACTGCTATAGCCTAATTTTTCTTCTAAATATCATAAGCCATGTTTTAAATTCAGGTCATTTTTTCACCTATATATCTGTTTTTCCAAAACAACTATTTACCAAAATAACATTTACTGAAGGGAAAAACAACATTTTCTGTCGTTATGGCCTAATTTCCTCAAGTCGTTTTTTAAATTTTCTGTAGTTTCCATATAGCCTATTTATCGGTTCTTACACAATAAATATGTAGAGGTATAGCATACTTTCTAGAGGAAATAAGACATTAGCTGTCGTTATGTTGTAATTTTCCAAAAGTATTTTTTCAATTCAGGCTGTCATTTCCTATTAATGTCCTCTTAGGTACAGCATACTTACTTTTGGAAAGAACAAGAAAGTTCCTGAAATTATGTAGTAATTTCCCAAATTAATTTTTTTAATTCAGGCCGTTATTTCCCATTAATTTCCTCTTAGGTACTGCATAACCTCGTTCCCTGTTTTATCTTCGTCTCACGAGGAGATAAAGCCTGGAAAAGAACTACTGCCGAAAGTGTCTATAGGGTAGGATTTCCGGTTTATGTACTTCCCCTGGAAGCTGTCTCCGAACGGAAGGTATTTCGACCAAT
The DNA here is from genome assembly GCA_022702515.1 of Ilyophis sp. 1 JC-2022. NCBI lineage: Eukaryota > Metazoa > Chordata > Actinopteri > Anguilliformes > Synaphobranchidae > Ilyophis > Ilyophis sp. 1 JC-2022. The sequence goes on from CM040404.1 coordinate 35,062,199, forward strand.
CAGGACACGGTGTTCATGAAAATGTATTCCCCCAGAAACAACCTCGTTATCACCGTCTCATCCAGCCTAAAATCCATCTCACGATACCCGAAAAATGTAACGTTTTACTAGTACTAGTCCGCTGATAACTCAATTTTTCTTGAACAAACGTTCAGCGTTTAATAGCGTCTCCTTCGTTCTTTGTTTCGCTGGGGAATGTAAACAGATCTGCGCCGCTTTACCAACACCACATTTACTAACGTAGGAGATTTAGAATTTTGTACTAATCACTCTCTTGCTCCGCACTGCAGCTGTCATTCTCCCTTAGCTTTTCTATCTCTGCTCTATTCGTGGTTATTCCTTAAACTCTCTTCAGCTGTATCCACTTTCAGAATCCACCCCTCGTGCTGTGCACTCGTTTACCTGCTAATCACAGGCTGTGTGTTATCTATGTGTTTGCGTGCATTCCAGTCCATGTCTTCTGTTCCCCCTCGTTATTGAATTATGGTTTCCTATTGTGTTCACTTGTGTCTTGCTCCTTACTCCTTCCACCCACACTTGATTCCTTTTCATGTCATTACTTCCCTGGTGTATATAGTCTGCCTTCCACTTGTAATCTCTGTCAGAATGTTGATCAATTCACTGTGCCGATTTTTTGTAAGCCTGTGTTATTTGAGATTCTTGAGACAACCCTTCTGTACGACTTGCCTGCCTTTTCCTTCTGTTTTGTTTGCCGTGTCTTTCTGTTTTTTTGACTCTTGCTATGTTTATTTTTACTACTCTTTTGGATTTCGATTTTGTACCGTCTCAACTCTGATTACGTGGTTACTGATCTTGGACTGAATAAAATGTTTTTGCTTGCTACCTGTGGTCTGCATTTGGGTCCTTCTCAAAACATCACACAAGAACACAATAGCAAATGACCTGGTAGACCACGGAAGACCACTATAGGGGATGAACATAGAATACTTCCGATTGTGGTTATTTCTCTAGGAAACCCTGAAAAGTGGCAAACTCTTGGTGTAATATTAGTATGGGGCATGCCCCGCCAAGCTGTAACTTGGCGGATGGCATACCTGCCATCCTAATGTGTAGGACTATGTGTATTAATGTGTAGGGCTGTGTGCATTAATGTGTAAGACTGTGTGTATTAATCTGTAGGGCTATGTGTATTCATCTGTAGGACTGTGTGTGTTAATCTGTAGGGCTGTGTGTATTAATCTGTAGGACTGCGTGAAATACTCTGTATGACTGTGTGTATTACTCTGTATGACTGTGTGTATTACGCTGTATGACTGTGTGTAATACTCTGTATGGCTGTGTATTACTTTGTATGACTGTGTATTAATCTGTATGACTTTGTGTATTACTCTGTATGACTGTGTATTAATCTGTAGGACTGTGTGTTAATCTGTAGGACTGCGTGTAATTGTAAATCTGGGAATTAGCAACACAAATCATGTCAAGTTCTCCAAATTGTTAAATCTGGAAACATCAACTAAAATCATGTTACAAACCAAATTGTAAAACTCCGCACGGCTAGACCAATGAGGGAATAGCTCGGAGCGAAGGTTTAAGCGTGATGTATTCCGCTATTGCTGTGGGAAAAGGGAAAAGTTATGAAGTAATATTAATATTCTTGCAACCGGGTTAGACTGCTCTTTAGATTAACTGGATTAGCTAACAAAGGACCACAAATCAAAGATACTCGTACCACGTTACCTTCCGCTTTTAGTCTGGTCTACTTTGATCACAGTTTATCCAAAGAACAGCCTCTATATATTGCAGTAAATCATCAGCCACCAACGCTGATTCTGTACTCGTTTATCTGACTCCATTTAATATTATAATTTAGTATATACAATTTCCACTTGATTTGTTAAAAGACTCTTACTTTAAAAACGGTTCTCTGAGCTGGATGTGTCTGTTATCACCGCGATTTACATTGGGCCCTTAATGCGTACGACTCACAGCCGACTAGATATCTGCGGTTATCTCAGAGGTTGCGGAAGAAGTCACTTTGTGCGGTATACTCTATGGTTAAGACTCATGGACCGACTAAAGGAATATTGGCAACCCCCGTTCTCAACATGTATAACCGCCAGGCGGAGGTGATCTACTTTAAGACATAGTTCTACAGGTACAATACTCCGTGATACATTACGCTTAAATAGTCAACCTCCCTAGACCAGCTGAGGGGATAACCATGACTGAGGAAATTAATCAACCCATTACCTGTGCACAGAGAAATTACGTCAATGTTCAGAGAAATCACACAAATCAAGTTTAACTAATTTATTACCAGGTAGGTTACTTACTTAAATCATCAATATACAGTTACAGATTGAACATTCCAAATTCAAATACATTACAGAAGAAAATACTTAGTCATACCTGGCAATTTGCTACACACAATGACCTGAAGTACGATGTGCGGAAAGACTGGGTACAGCCTTCCCAGATTAGTTTGTCTCCTTTGCTTATATGCTCAAACTCTGCGCTTGATCTGGCTGCAGACGGTCGTAAAACCATAAAACTGGTCAGCCCTTTTCGCCCCCTTCTATGGGGTTTCACAGAATGGTTTTTTCTAAGGACAATTTCACAACGGCAGCTTACGCCTGTGTTATGAAATATACCTTCTATCCATATTACACATTTAGGACATGTAGACCATTGCACCACTCACACCGAGACCATCAAAATGATATCAAACATGAATAGGTCTAGGTTTGTGTTGCCATGAAAATCTCCATCTCTACAGTTTTCTCAGATGTGATTGATATTAAAGCCACAAAGATACCAGAATTCCTGTTGAGAATATTACAGTTACACCCTAATTGTCCCTGTTAATTTAGGTACGTTAACTGGATGCATTTACTACTGTAACACTCAAAAACGGAACAATACATGATTATCTCTCTGGAAAGAGTGTATAATGTATGTTCCAGTGCCCAGACTAATTCCAGTGTATACTGTACAATGTAGCAAAAGTATCAATCACATCTGTATGTTTTTAAGCTTTTTGAGGACAAAAGCAATCTATACCATGTTGTGTTGTGTGTGCCTGTCTCCACGACAGTCCAAGCGTTTCCTCACAAAGCCATGACACCTGGAGACATTCTTTGACCGTCATAAACTTCACGCCAGATGGCCCCAGTAGACTTTACGACACAGCCTCCCAGAGACGTCACAAGCTTCCCCCCATGGTGTCATGTTCAGCTGCTCTGGGATTTCAATTCCAGTCTTACATAATACTCTGTATGACTATGTATATTAATCTGTATGGCTGTGTATTACTTTGTATGACTGTGTGTATTAATTAGGGATGTTCCTAACAACTCATTTCCCTGACGTTTAAACGGAAGTTTAAACTTAGACTAGTCGACTAGTCTAAAAGTAAGAAAACACTCAAAATTTAGCACAATTTAATCTATAAGGTTAAACATTGTCCGAAAAAATATTGCGTATATTATAAGAGCCATTTGAAACCGTTAATCACATTCTTCAATAACCAAATCGTATTTTAAATGCCGCTGAAATGTGTGGCACTTTGTGCCTTGCATTATTAACATTGCACATTATCCTACAAAACATGACAACAACTCACTAAATAAAAGTTAACAAATAACATTTATTGAAAACAATATTCAACGTAACAAAACATTTTTAGGAAACGTGCCTGATTATTACAATGGCATTTTCATTTGGTGAATGCGATCGCATAGCAAATACAGTAAAAAATAATAATCGGTCATCAGAAAAACTACCAATAATAGGCCCACAAAAAATAACAATTAGGCCTACTGATCGACTTGACATTAGATTCGTTTAATTGGGCTATTCAACAACGCGATAGGCCTACTTACTCTCTCCACCTCGCTGGTTTAACTTGCAGGGCGAACAGGCTATTAATACGTTTTGTTTCTTTCCTTCGTTTTTTTTATTTTTATTTTTTATCCGGCGTTGTTAACATTAGTAACGGATACTCGTTTTTTTTATAAAGCAACATTTGACCAGGAAAACATGACATTTCAGTGCAAATTATGTCAATATGTCATTTAAATGTGTACATTAATACAATAATAAGTTTAACCGACTAGTATTTCTGGTGCCGACTAGCGAGGGTAGCAATCTGTGGCACTGTGTGTATTCATCTGTAGGACTATATTAATCCGTGGGACTGTGTGTATTAATCTGCAGGGATGTGTGTATTATTCTGCATGAATGTGTGTATTAATCTGTATGACTGTGTGTATTAATCTGTACGACTGTGTATTCATCTGTGGGACTGTGTGTATTAATCTGTGGGATGTGTGTATTAATGTGTAGGGCTGCGTGCATTAATCTGTAGGACTGTGTGTATTAATCTATAGGACTGTGTAATCATCTGTGGGACTGTGTGAATTAATATGTGGGATGTGTGTATTAATGTGTAGGACTGTGTGTATTACTCTGCATGACTGTGTGTATTAATCTGTATGACTGTGTATTAATTTGTGGGATGTGTGTATTACTCTGCATGACTATGTGTATTCATCTGTAGGATGTGTGTATTACTCTGTATGACTGTGTGTATTACTCTGTATGACTGTGTATATTAATCTGTATGACTGTGTGTATTAATCTGTGTGTGTTTTCCAGCCTTTGCCCGCCTGCCTGGTTTGATGGAACACTTGGATCAGAACTACAGATACTGGAAGAATCTGGATGAGATGAAGTGCAGGAGCTTGAGACCTCCGCTGACTCCCTGAAAAGCCGACGCCCATACCCACACCCCCACCTTGGGGCACCTTGAACCCCCCCCCCCCCACCACCACCACCACTGTCATAAGCTGTGAAAAACGTGTTGAAATATGCTTTAAAAAGTTTACAGTTGGCCAATGTGACCTTTACTAGACTGATGCGGAGGTTCGTCTCCAAGCCTTTCTTCAAGTTTTAAGCCTATCAAGGCTTTTGGGGCAGAGAAAAGTTATGGTCCACGATGATGTATCCGAAGCCAGGAGCACATGGACCACCATGAATCCATCAGCATTATTCTCTCAGTACTAGCCACTTAAACACATTTAATTTGTAGGTTCATATGGAAAATTGATTATAAATAGGAAGTGAGCCCTGTAGTTGCAGTTAAAATCAGAGCATAAAAACAGACTGCCATCAATTGTGTTTGCCAATTGCTGTAACATCACCCATTTCAAGAGAGATTTTTCACAACTCATAGACAGTATGAATTGTGGAAACCCAGTGCTAATCAGTTAATGTGGTGTTCAATACAATTCATTGTTCAATGTTTAGCAAATATTACTTATGTTTTTTGATTATTGAAAATCAAAGAGTGATGCAGATGATGTGGGTTGCATTGACTCGTTTAGTAAATAGGAACTATGTTTCTTGGAAGATCAAGGAACAACATCTATGTGCAATGACTGGCATTCTACCTCTGCAGTTGTCTCTCGCAAATTTATATAATGAGGTTCGGCCAATAGAGGTTGCCCTTTATAAGCAACCCCAGAATGCAGTTCTGTTTGTTCCAAATAAAATTTACTTTCTTAGGAAGAACCAGAACTGTAATCCTTTTTAATTGTAGACTTACCCAATCTAGAAGGTAACTCTCATTTCTGACAGTATCCTTTTTTTCCTCAAACTAGCTTCTCTTCATGTTGATTTTTGCTCAACATGCTGATAATTTGCTGGTTTGTCTCCACCTTGTGACAACAATTATAACTGTTTTGTAATCCTCAACCCGATGTCCTCCTCTTCGCAGCATCAACATGTAAGAAAATGTGCTTTTCCTTGGTGAATGTAATCTCACTGAAGAGTAATATGCTAAAGGAATACTTACATTTGGCAAGAAAGTTCCTGTGAGCATAATGTAGGCAGTTTGACTATGACTAGATGCAGGTTCTTGTTTTATTAAAGCTATTTTAGGTTTTTAAAGACTTGAATTTACTCTGTAGGTCACATTAATATACACTCCATATTATAACAAATAATACAATTATATTAGAGAGCACCACTATGGGGCAGTGATTTGATATGATTGTTAAATAGAACATACATGTATAACCTGTATTACTGTTATTGCAGTAAAACTGACAAGCAGAGATACTTCTTATAAGTTACATATAAAGTTACATTTTTGTTTGCAGGATAATGTATTGTGAGACATTCTACTTTTTGTAATTTACTGGGAATGATGCAAATTTCTGGGGATCATGTCAAAACTTTCACAACACATTTCTGAAGGTTGCAAGAGATAAAATTAAGATTTCATTCATCTCAATTTTATGTTTTTTTCTTAATCTATTTTATATGCTTTGTGAAAAATGCAGGCCGTTCATAAAGATGTGCTTGTACGTGTAACTGCTGTTTCAGATCTCTCCTGTAGCAACCCTTATGAGGCTAGCACTGTTTCAGATCTCTCCTGTAGCAACCCTTATGAGGCTAGCACTGTTTCAGATCTCTCCTGTAGCAACCCTTATGAGGCTAGCACTGTTGCTTGAACAACATGGATTTCTAGAGGAAAGCAGAACCCTTCTCACCATTGCTCAAAGGAGGAGTCAGCCTTGAGAAAAAAGACAACCCTTTGAGACAGCGAAACAGATTGAAACTTGATCAATCAAGGTCCAAGGTCCAGAGTCAATCAAAGCTGGGAACACTGCCTGAATCTGTGAAAAATACTGACTGCTCCCATTTCACACCAGCTGTGGTAAACCCAGGCTGATACATCTCCTCATGTTCGGCAGTGTGTCTGTCTAACGTAGCAGTGTGTCTGTCTAACAGCGTGGAAAGTGGTTTTCAAACTCTGACCTGGGGACCACACATGTATCCTGTGTTTCCTTCCAATCATAATGTAAAGAGCTGTTAATTGCCCTAATGAAACACTTTCAGTGTCTTGCAGGATTTACTATTTTAAGTTCACATTATTTAAAAAATAGCTGTGCATGCCATAAGATATGGACCACTTTTCAAATAGTAATAATTCATCCATTATTTATAATTATTTCTCATTCCAAAATGCCCTATAGAGCTTCAGTGAACCACCTATATTTAGCTGTCTTATGCATCAGAGAAGGAAATGTCTGTCTTGCACAGCAGGGATTGTACTGTTAAGTTAGTTAGTATTCAGATATTGTAAGAGTATTTCAGATTCTGGGGTTTAGTTATCTATTATTGAAGAGTAGCGCTACAGTAAACAGTGTACTTCAGATTCTGATGTTTAGTTATCTATTACCTATGAATAGTGGAAAACTGAATTATAAGAGGATAACTTCCATCTGTATTTAAGAACTGTCAACACAATCTACCTGAGAGATAGAGGTTTTGAGCATATGAAAACATTTATGAAATTGTTATACCCTGACTTATATTTCAGGCACAACAAGTGCCTATTACTTTCCTAATGATATACTAGCTGTTCAATCTGGAAAAAAGTGTATGTAAACTAAGCTCCTTTTTTAATATCACAGACAGGAAATGTAATGATAACCTATGTTTTGACATTTTGTATATTTTTCTTGTTTTTTTCCATAGCTATGATTGAAATTTGTTTTCCAGAATTTACTTTTATCATTTAGCTAGTTTCTGTTTTAAATGTGACTGTTTTAATAAAGTATTTAACTTGTGACATGCATGGAGTATCATTATAATTAATAGCTTTTTAGGATTACAGTAATTGACAAATGCAAGAGATCAGGATAAATACAGGATCAGGATGACTCTCCCAGTTACTTTTAAACTGAGCATTTAATGCCATTAAAAATATTATGTTTGGTTTGAAGAAAATGTAGCTCTCCTCCTGATTAAATGAGCTCTCAGCCAAATTTCTACCTGTAGTGAGAGCAGAGATATAGCCCCAAACTACTGTGCATGTACCAGGTACTTGCCTTAGAATGAACTACAACAGCCACAAAGCTTACAACAGGTTGCCACGCCCACTGAATGACGCTAGCCACGTAACAGACACGGAGGCCAAGGGGCTGGGCATTTTAATGCTAGTGTACTGCCTGCTGCGTTTAGAGACTCAGAAGGCCTTTTCACACGGCATTGTAGTTAGACCCAGGCTAAGGATAACCCAGGGCTAGCTCATCCCGTGTTCATAAACAAGCATTTATTAACCCTGGGCTAAAGATTCACACTGTACCCCTAAGCCCTGGGCTAACATCCGTTCGACACTATTGGATTAGACAGTGAAAATTCTATGCAATGCCACAGGCCCCGTAACTGAAATAGTCTCTGGAAAAATAGGGATTTTTTTACCATATGGCTTTCTGCTGAGAGCGAGCTCTTCCCATCAATTTTCCAGCGTGTGGGTGCTTGCACATGTCCTTGATTTACAGGTGTCGAAGATGAGATCATACTGTGTGCCTAGCTTGGGACAATCGCCCATTGACCATGTTGATACAAATCATGAGCTTGTTTTTCTTCCTTGGCGTGAGTGTCTGCCCGTGGATGCGAGGTCATGACTGTGTGCTGTGTGCACATTTGGGCCTTTAGAGCTGTTTCTTCCAAGACACCCTAACACAGAAAAGCATCTTCTTATTGACACCATTGTTTCATACAGAAGGTCCTACAGTGGTTTGTAATGATATATAATATAAGTTTAATCTATATGTTTTTTACACTACAACACCCCGGTTCCATATTGAAAAATCTATGACCTCCCGTTTTTTAGTATGCAATGCTTTTGTATCGACCAACATGCCGATACAAAATATTAAACACATACAATTAAAAGTTAAAACGTCATTGTTGTAGGCTGCTTGTTAGCCGTTTTAGCTATGTTTTGTTCTGGTGGAGAAAAACAGACAGTTGGTCATGGACAGCTCGTTCAAGAGTTTTGGACAGGAAGGGCAAGAGAGATACAAGACAGTAGTTCCTGACATCAGAGTAATGTCATGTAATTTACACACCCATTTTAAAACACTGTAGTCTTTCAAAAAAAGCAAGTGGTAGATTTTTTAAGTAAAGATTTTTTTTTTGGCCAGCCACAAAAAAAGATTTCATTAGTTGCGCCTTGATCTGTTCAGTAAGGTTAATGCTGCTTTTTGGTAGAATTCCCCTTTAACAGTGCCTTCACCAAGCTGCATGAACAGGCTGTTCCTATATAAACTACAATAATCCCATTGAACAATCCATGCCAATATATGATATTCCCATAGAACAGGCCCTGCCAATATCCAATATTCCTATAGATCAGGCCATGCCAATATCCAATATTCTCATAGATCAGACCATGGCAATATTCACATAGAACAGGCCCTGCCAATATCCAATATTCCCATAGAACAGGCTGTGCCAATATCCAATAATCCTGAGTGTGCAAACGTGTGCTCCTTGGACTGGCTCCCAGTCTGGATCAAAACTTTGACTCCCACCGCCGCCCCCTGGCCCCTGCTGATGACAAATTATAATTTCATTGATCAGGGCACTGCCCTCCTGGACCGGCGCCAAGCGCTCTTCAGCCACGGTGAATAAAATCAGCCGTCAAAGCCAGGTTTATAATGGGTGATTAGTGGGCGGGGTCAAGGTTTTCATTAAATCCTTACATTGTAACAGCTGTGTTCTGTCACAACTGTCACTGGGAGCTATGAGGACAGTCCCCTCCTTCTCCACACGCAAGTACAGATTCATATACAATGACCATAGATCCCCTCCTTCTCCATACTCTAGGAGAGCTTCATACACAATGACCACAGTCCCCTTCCTTCTCCATACTCTAGGAGAGCTTCATACACAATGACCACAGTCCCCTTCCTTCTCCATACTCTAGGAGAGCTTCATACACAATGACCACAGTCCCCTTCCTTCTCCACACGCAAGTACAGCTCCATATACAATGACCATAGACCCCCTACTTCTCCGCACTCAAAGAGAGCTCCATATACAATGACCACACCCCCTACTTCTCCATACTCTATGAGAGCTTCATACACATTGACCACAGTCCCCTCCTTTTCCATACTCTATGAGAGCTTCATACACATTGACCACAGTCCCCTCCTTTTCCATACTCTAGGAGAGCTTCATACACAATGACCACAGTCCCCTCCTTCTCCATACTCTAGGAGAGCTTCATACACAATGACCACAGTCCCCTCCTTCTCCACACTCAAGGAGAGCTTTATATACAATGCAAGTATTTTGAGCCTGTTTACTCAGTATTGCTGGTGGAGAGTAAGGCTAAAAAAAACAACAAAAAAATAATATAGGCATCATAAATTACTCCATAATAATGCATTGTATTAGCTAAACTGAAAACTTAGGTGGGCTGACATCAAATGGTAAGAAACTAATTTACACTGTATAATGTCAGATACTGTGATTGCCATGTGTTAAAGTTTGCAAACTCCACTGTCTCTGTGTATCCTTATTTGTCCCCAGATACAGAACATAAACACAAACTGAAACTGACAATGACCAGTAGATGGTTCTAAATTAGCTAACCACTACATAGCCACACTAGTTGCATTCATCATTTTTCTATTTTCCAAACATATAGTATGTGTGTTATATGGGAAAGAAGAGACTAATGGAAATATTCTTTTACTACACTGAGAAAAATAAATAATGGTATAACAAGTATAATGAAGTCACTGTCTGCTTAAAGCATTTGCAATAATGTAATTCACTAAAAATGTTGTTTCATTTTCAGGTAAGTGGATGTAAATTTGTTTCTGACCATTTGATGTCATTGCAACTAAATTAATTTTCATTTTAGCTAATGGCATACATTATAAATATTTTTATTATAATTTTGAAATTACTCATTCTGAGTAATTCATGATGCGTATACTAGATTTTCACCAAAACTATCCAGAGGAATATATCCAGAGAAATGTTGTCAGCTGTTGGTGTTATGTCAAGATTTAAATATTAAATTATCTGGATGATTACTGATGAATGTGCATAGTCTTTAGATAGGCCTATCTCATTCTTAACCAAGGGTCATTTTCAACATCAGCATTTTACAAGTACAAGCTAACAAATTAACTCACTAGATACAGGAAGCAACAAAACTACAACAGTCGAAGACCTTCTTCAGTCTCTTTCTGCCAAGGCGTCAAACACCTGATTTCTGAACCCCTCACAACCTATTAAATCATTCAGGATCAGAGGCTTTGCTAAATGTAAAACAGTCCGCTGTTCAGCCCCCTGGAGCCCACAAGATGATTGTTGTAAGAGACATTATATTTACATTATATTCATTTAACAGATGTCCTTATCCACAGAGATTTATCCACAGTCAAAAGAACTAAAACTAGTGAATCTACCTGTGTTATATGAATAACAGTGCATCTACCTGTGTTATATGAATCACAAAGTATCTACCTGTGTTATATGAATCACAGTGCATCTACCTGTGTTATATGAATCACAGTGAATCTACCTGTGTTATATGAATCACAGTGCATCTACCTGTGTTATATGAATCACAGTGCATCTACCTGTGTTATATGAATCACAAAGTATCTACCTGTGTTATATGAATCACAGTGCATCTACCTGTGTTATATGAATCACAGTGAATCTACCTGTGTTATATGAATCACAGTGCATCTACCTGTGTTATATTAATCACAGTGCATCTACCTGCGTTATATGAATCACAGTGCATCTACCCTTACAAATATATAGGCAAATTTGCATCAAATAAGGAATTAGTTAGTTCAGAAAATGCAGTCAGTTAAGAAAATCCTCATGGAACACTGTTACATTTTTAAATCTGTGATTTGGATTTCAGTTAATTTCCTGAACTGACTAAATTGGAATGGAATTTCCCCCAACCATGTCACTAAGTGAAACACAATATATTTTAACCCTTCTGGTCCATGACACAGTTGTTAGTGGGTTATAATATACGGTATTAATGCTCTTATACCTGTGCAATTTTTGTTTTAGTCAACTCTGCTGAAGGGACCATTAATCTTCCCAGGGGCCTTAATTAGCTGTCCCTCCCAGTTTTTGATTCTATAGACAGAGAGAGATTGTTTGTGAGTCGCCATAGATTTTCTCCACCTCTGCCTTTCTTTGATTACTTTTCATTTAAACCACTGTAATGAGGAGTGATGGATTTTAGACTTTTTTTGCTAATGAGATTTTTGGGGAGTACTTTGGAGTTTAGGTTCAATTTTGATTCTGAACTGTGGCAATTGTTTCATTTTATTTATGATCACATATAGGTATAGGTATATGAAATCCCATGAATCAAATAAATGTGCCTTTATGATATATATAATCATATGAATAAATGCAGCAGCATATACTGTATGAATCAATAAATTGTGAAATAATTAAATAATTGAATAAGTCTCAACTCATTATTATAAAATGTAATTTAATTATTCTCATTTTCACAAAAAACATTTATTTATTTTTATTTAATAATAACAGGTTTTATTTGAAAATATTTTTTTTTCAAAAGACTTGCACAATTCTGAGTATAGCTCTTTTTTCCTTTTTTAATTTCATGGCAACATTTCATTTCATAATGAGACTTTCATTTCATAATGACGCATTTATTTAAGTGTGGTCATCTGTCAGTCAACATTATTAGCCAATCACTGAACCTATTCAGTGACTGGTTAATCCATTCCTATCGATTAGTTTCCCTGGATCTGGCAGTACTTTTCTACAGTGAGACTACCTGCTAGCAAACTCGTGTGGCATTGTTATGCTAGCTTTCAGGCAGCGTACTGAATCAACAACAACTTGGAAGACCCAGATGTGATGCTTACATTAGCCCAGCTAGACATTATTTAACAGCTGATGCTGTTGAGTCACATTGAGGATTTAAAAAAATGTTCCGGCGGATATGTGCTCTTCAAAATTTAGACAAACGTTTATTCCTATTCTTACCTGACGTCCGTCATTGAGCCGGAGGTGTGATCTAGGTGTCCTCCATTCGGCTGAGCTGTCCTTCATTTGGCTACATTGCTATGAGCTCGTGTCCTGCAGCTAGCATTGCAACCTCCTCAGCCACCCTTTTACACTCCCTAACTTGGAGTTCCCTCACAGTTATACAAAATATCCATTTTTTTTTTTTTTTTTTTTTACAATATCACAATTCAACAACACAATTGCATCCTTTCTTGTAAGTATATACGTCCATATACAATCTAATGACGTGTTGATTACTAAGTAGAATGACGTGATTTTAATTAAAGCGTAGCCTAGTCTTAAAAAATACACCATTGTAATCAAAACACAGTCACAAGTGACAATATACACCACTAGAGGGCAGTGCATAACTACACAAGTCCCTCTGTAACATCTATAAAGGAAAATATTTCTGTACTTGCTGTTCGTAATTTAGCACGAAATCTGAAATTCCAACATGCTTTGTCCACTTTTACAATAAAATAAACAGGGATTATGGTTTTCAAAAACATACTGGTGTGTGATTGTTTACATTGTTAGATCAATTAAGATTTTAAACACGATTAGCTCTAATGAAATCATGGAAACATGAAACGAGTAATACGGTAACCGTGACTATATGCAAGCTGAGTTTAATTACAAAATGGTTTACCGGTTTGCAGGGTCCTCCTTCAGCCTGTAGTGGTGGAGCAGGCCTATGTGATGAATAACTGTGAAGTGATAGTGCTTTTGCGCGTTGAGTAAATATTGGGGGATTACCATGACATGACACGCAGGTAACCCGCTTTCTCTGGGGAAAATCCCCCCGCTTGTCTCCGGTGTCTTTTCTCTTTGGATTAAGATGGCATGCGCTTGATGGCTGTGACCTTCATGGTGGCTTAGATCCCGGGCTGGCACTGATTTTTGATTTAGTGTCGATCTGCCGCGCTTGTCACGGGCTCCAAGGTGCTTTCCATGCGCTAATAGAAAAGCTCAAGGGCAGCGGGGGGCGGTGTCTGTGGAACTGTCTACAGTGCTACTAGAGCGGTTCTCTCAGAGACCTTAGTTTACCGCGTCCATTCGCTATTCGAAGTAACGCCAGGGATCGACAAAGGGAGGGCGAGTAGAGAGAGATGAGGAGGAGAGATGAAGAGACCGAAAAATAGAAGGAGACAGCAGGAGATAGAATACGTGAGGGGGGCAGAAAAAGGGGAAAGGGAGATGGAAGGACAAGGGAGAAGAAGCTGAAGTGTTTTGTGTACCAAAAGTCATCAATGGTGGTGACAGTCAATGTTTTTTTTTTTAACGTCAATCAGCATTGTCGACATCCGGGACTCTTGTTCACACAAAGGAAGAAAGTTCAGAGTTCAGCTAGAGCAGATCATGAACAACTCAATGGGTAAATTAAATGACTACACAAAAGCTAGCCCTGCCCTTTGCTGCAACAGAAGTAAAATAAGAATATGCAAGCTGACTTATTACTAATAACACAGTAGTTAACCGACTACCCTGCTAATTGGCACTGGATATTTCCTGATTGAAGATACATTTTCCCAAGTTGTTAATTTCGCTATAGCGATTCCTTTAAAATGTATAATTATTTATAATTAATGTTCTAAATTAAATTGCACAAATTTCCTTCTAAATGTCTGTTTCCTTCTAAATGACTCTTAAATCGATCCCTATTTTCTAAATTAATTCAATATAACTTTTATTTGATTATGATTATAGTTTTCTATACACTGAAGGAGATGGCCTAAAGGAGAAATAGAGCTAGAACCACTGGAAAGGCCTGAAACAAGGTGTCAAACAATGACCAATGAAGGCCCATCAGAGCCATAAGACCCAATGATATTCGATCTTACAGAGAAACGAAAAATCAGTCCTGCAAGGACTGAAAAATTGGAAGGAAAGTGTCCAATATCACCCATACAGAAGGAAAACAAATAGTTATTTTGACAGAAGAAGAATTAAGCTATAAGCAGCACAAGTCAATAACAGTGTCTCCCACACTCCCATCCATGGGCGCTTGTAAAAGTGGGTGACTTCTTTATGAGCAGCATGCTTTTCTGTCTGTCTAGATTACGCCCCCACTGTATTCTGCTCTATTTACTTAAGCCTTTGGTTCAATAAAAAAATAAATCATACTTCAGCACAGTTTGGAAGCACCTATCTAAGGCCCCTTGTAGACCCAATGAATGGATTGGAGCATTATTACTTATCTTTCATTAATTTCTGGAATAGAATAGAATAGAACATTCACCTGGGCGGGTACCATTGTGGGGCAGGCATTTGTTATCAGCTTCTCTTTTAATTCAGTCTGTTTATTGGAAAGGCAGAAAACAAATGCTGAAAATGCCAAAGGCACATTTAATAATGATAAGTAATGACACTCAAAATATTGGAAATGTCATTGAAATGTTACATAGCCGGGCTGGTGCTTCAGAAAGAGAAATCCAATACTGACTGTCTGGATCCATTCGGTGGATATTCCCTCATCTTTCCCTCAGATTCCATAATGAGGTCTCCATTTTAATCTAATTGAATCAAAGGATATTGTTAATAGGAAGTCACAAGCCATTTTTCTGGTATGAATACTACGATATTGTACCTTAAAATGACTGTAATAAACATAACAATGTCAAAAGGTTACTGTTCGATTTTTGGTTGTTGGCTTATTGTCCTTAAGTGATTAATACTATGGCACACTATAGCAATGTCAAACAGTACAATAGTTGATCACTTATAGAACAATGTCGCGTCTGCTTAGAAATACATAGAAACACAACATTGAAAGTACATCTTTATCTAAAACTTCTCTTTGAACTTATCTTGCTCAAATTTTACCAGAATATTTAAGGGCATCTGCATTAAATGTATATTTGATATGTGATACAGCATCATCAACCGTAAGAAACATTTTGCATCATTCCTGTAGCCATTTCCCTTCCTTTACTGGAAAGACAGCTGTTGAACATGTTTTTAAGCTGAGCTTACATATGAGCATAGATTTAATTAATCATATGAAAGCATCGTTCGGTAATCAGCTTGTATCCATCATGAGTGTATAATTATCATTCATCGCCTCAGATGTAAGTCTCTAGACTGCTTTAAAAATCAATCACTCACCCCACACTTTATTTGACCTCTGAAAATAAATGCACATGCATACATCATAGTAGCTATCAACATGGAATAAAATAACATATTAAGACCTGATATTCTTGCTATCAATATCGTTATATCCAGTAGACACATTAATATCATTATATCCATTAATATATTATGTATGTAGATGGCATGGTGGTGCAGTGGTCTCACAGCAAGAAGGTACCGAGTTCGAATCCCAGCCGAGGGCCTTTCTGTGTGGCGTTTACGTGTTCTACCCGTGTCCCTGTGGGTTTCCTCCGGGTACTCCGGTTTCCTCCCACAGTCCAAAGACATGTTAGGCTAATTGGAGACTCTAAATTGCCCATAGATATGAGTGTGTGAGTGAATGGTGTGTGTGCCCTGCGATAGATTGACCTGTCCTGGGTGGATTCCTGCCTCTCGCCCAATGCATGCTGGGATAGGCTCCAGCCCCCCTGACCTGGAATAAGCGGGTTAGATAATGGATATATGAACTGTATGTACATATAATACATAGAGCACTGTCCCAGGGGACTGCCAGAGCATTGAGACATGCTGCACTGTGAGCCTCAGATGGACAGGTGGCACTTTACAAATGAAAGGCCATTGCAACCACAAAATTTTCAGTTGAGCTCAAAACCTACCAACAGGTGTATTTTCTGTATTTTTTTAACAGAACATTTTCTGTATTTTTTTCCAGTGGAAAATTTTTCTCACATAGATCAATGATTAACTTTATTCTTTATTTTTGCCGGGATAAGGATACAGAGTTTACCGTTATTCGTGTCGTCTGGGGATTTCCAGAACATACAAAATTGTTGTTTTGATAGAGCCTGTTTTGTGTCATGTTACAACATAAGGAACCGTTGTCGCTATAATATTGGAATAAAATAGTTTATAGAAATAGAATCATGAGTTTTAAAACTTTCAAACGGTATGTTGTGTTATGAGATTGACTGAAAGTTTCACCGTTAAAAAAAAAGGCAATGAATGCAAATAAAGTAAACCCCATGCTAGTTAAGGGGTTCATGGTTTAAGTACAAAACATATTTATGCATGCAGGTATGCACTGCATCTACAAGTAAATATTTCCAGGGCTCTTTTGTGTTTTTATACTGAAGCAACAGGCAGAAATAGTGATAAAGTATAATAATGTTACCACAACAGGTGTGACTTGTGCCAAATTTGAGCTCTGATACTGAGATTAGCATTTCCTCTATTTATCTTATATTTACCTTGCCCTTTAGCACAATCCCTCATGACCCACTGAAATTCAGTTCACCGTGTTTTATGGAAAATAACGAGGAAAACTCAATGTCTTAATTTACATTTAATGCAACCAATAAAGGTTTAAATGATGACTGATGAAGTGCACATTAGGATGTCAGTCAGTTTCATCAGAACAGATTGAAGTCAGTGTCGATGGATGCTCCACTGATGAATTCCACTTTAACTAAATTAATAAAACACTGGCATGTCATTTTTAACCACTGATGGGCGGCAATGCAACTGATGTCTCCAAATTTTTAGCTTTATTTAATAAATGGTAGGACATGCAATTTGGAAATATCCAAAATAATTGCTAATGTATATATTAGTAATATTGATGGGTTTGGAGTTTTGTCGTATAAGAGTGGTTAAGCATGTGTGTGTGTGTGTGTGTGTGTGTGTATTGATCAATGATTTAGTGTACCAGGTGAGGGCTGATCATCAGGACCATAGTTGTAAATTGTATGGCCGGAGGGCTCGGGCCGAGATTGCAGGCCTCTGCCCTCCCTGACTGGACATCTAGGTGCCATAAGATATCGGGCATGACTAATAGCGTGTGTTGATGAACAAAAGCACGTCATTCTGGAACAAAGGGATGTGCCCTCATAGATAATATGGACATGTTCAGTAAGTCAAAACCTCCTAAGGTATTTACAGTGGGGACGGAAAGTATTCATACCCCTTCACTTTTTGCACACTTTATTGTGTTGTAGATTTAATTTTAAATGGATAAAATTGCCTTTTTTCTTCCATCAAGGGTCTGAGCTATCGAACGAGCCCAAAACCATCACTCTGTTGCCAGATATGGAGTAGATGTGGATGGATCACTGCAAGGGTTATTTCTCCTGACTCATTTTCCTATAGAACTCTATGGGGAAAAAAGTCAGGAGAAACAACCCTTAAAGTGATCCATCCACATCTACTCCATATCTGGCAACAGAGTGATGGTTTGGGGCTCGTTTGATACAGACCCTTGATGACTTACAGCCATTTAGCCAGTCATGTGTTCCATACTGTACCAGCGTAATTTACAGCTGAATCTAGTCTCACCCCCCAATTCCCGTAGAGATCCATTCAAATGCAGAGAGGTTATAGTATCGCTTATAACACCTGAAAATAAGATATCGAGAGTGATGTTTATGGGTCACAGACTTCAGGAAGTAACAGCATGCAAAGGATATGCTACCAAATATTAAATATGATACTTTAAAAATATGTTAAAGAAAAAAGTATGAATACTTATGTAAATGAGAGATTTCAGTTTTTGATTTTTTATAAATTTGCAAAAATTTCTAAAAACATGTTTTCACTTTGTCATTATGGGTTATTGAGTGTAGATTGATGGGCAAAAATGGCAATTTTATCCATTTAAAATTAAATCTACAACACAATAAAATGTGCAAAAAGTGAAGGGGTATGAATACTTTCCATCCCCACTGTAAGTCTGATTAGATGACCAGTGTGTTGAAAGTTGCTGTGTTGTGCTGTGTCTCTGTGATCTTCCCGCTAGCCGGCGTGACATACAATAAACTTTTACTTTCTATCATGTTTTTTTGTTGTCTTGGTCAGTTCCTGCATTGTCCTAACTTTGATTTCACAGAAAGAAGCTGGGTCCTAACAGTATGTTGTATAATGTATGTCTGCATGTGTGTGTGTGTTTTTGTATTGATCTGTAGGATTGTGGGCATAATTTACACATTATACAGTAAAATATAGTGGTTTTTGTCTAATTGATTCTTGCTAGTCTTTGTAAGCATCCTTGGGGTGTTCGTTTAAGGTGAGGAACCTGTTGATGTCACTGGCACACTAGTGCACCGGTACACTGCTATGACTCTTCCCCTTACAATCTAGCTTTTTCACCAATGTTGATATCACAATAAGGTAAGAACATAGCTACAGTCAATGCTGTGTTCCAAGCTGAATCTCCATGAAATAGTCAATAACAGGTGGAGGGGTAGCACTGTGAAGCGTATTGTGATAATTGTTTGTAAAATGCCCTATATAAATACATTTTGATTTGTTTTGATACTGGTTTACCCTTGAGCAATGTTCTTATCTGCTCTAGAACATTTTGTGATGTGCATGTGAATCTCATTGTAATGGGTGTTTGGTGCGGAGGACCAGACGCGATAGAAAAGGGTTTCAGAAAAAGTGCCTCCAAAGAGACACCAGTAGAACGGAGCGGACTCCGTTCGGAGGGAGAGGGGAATAAGGAGAAACAGAAAGGCTCCCACTCTCACTTAGAGAGCGTATAAAAGGGAGACTGAAATGGGAGAACAGAAAACGACCTGACTAAAACGGGCAAACTGACCAGGGGTCAGTGAGGGAAAATAATAAGGAAACAAAAACCTCTGCTCTCAGAACGAGAGGAATCTAAGAGGTAAATGGAACAAATGACAAGGAAAAACAACCCGGAAGTATCGGGCGAAACACTCGAAGCACTAGCGAAAAAATAGAACCACAGAAACACACTCTAAGCTCTCACAAAAAGAGAGAGGAAATGGAGGCTAGTTCCTAGACGTATTGCGTATCAAAGACCCGTGTTGCTTCAGCAAACACCGAAAGAAAACGGTCGATAGCAAGCACTTAGTCTTATACCTTACCGACTTGTATGTTATGCGAAATAACATGGAAGCGCCGAAACCGGAAGACGCAAAGTATAAATAGTCAGCGGAAACAACGAACAGGTGAAAACAATAAGTGCAGGAGTGAAACGAAAACCCGGAGTGGAACACGGAAAATCAGATAGAGTGCTTAATACAGGTAAAAGTAAAACGAATGCTCGCAGAGCAACCGAGAGGCAAGCAAACCATGACAATCATATAAAACAAAAGTCCCCACAAATATGAGCGCCTGCTAATCATATGAATATGTGAATAATAAATAGAAGTATAAATGGTATTTTTCCATAATGAAAGTTTACTGAAATCTCAATTTTTGTCACTGTATAATTTGCTGGTAAGAAGTTACTTATATTAGTGTTTTAACAATTAATTTTATCATGTTTAAGTGGGAATATTGAGATTGTTAACTATTTGACTGTGTAATTGTGTGTGTGTGTGTGTGTGTGTGTGTGTGTTTACATTGTTGGCCATGTAGCTATGTTGGTCACAACAATTTACCCTGTACACATTTTTGTTATAGCTGAGACAGATGATTGATGCATCTCCCCATGAAAATTTCAGGAATGGTGAAGCCCATTAATCAGACAGGCAGGCTACACAAAAACCAAGCGTTCTTCAACTATTGAACTTCAACAAGGAGGGCTTTAAAGCCATTTGTGCCAATATAGCAGAGGCAGGGCCGGATCGTGGTCCCGTGAAGCCCCTGGGCCCATGTCTTTTGGAGCCCCCCCCCCCCGCTTTCCTATATTGGTGTCTTTCTTGCCTTCCTCCTCGCACAATCTTCCACTAGATCGTCAAAATCTAGCTGTCTGACAAGATCTGACTCTATTGACATAAGTGACAATGAGCTGAGACGTGTTTGGCACATGCTACTCCGCAGCTCATTTTTTATTCTGCCTAAAAGGGAAAATGTCCGCTCACCCTGGCAGTTTGTCACTGGCAAAGTTAGAAAAATGTGAAGTGCCACGAAAAAAATTGGGGAACACTGACTGCAGATTAAGTGCCTGCAACGTCTCAAGGAATTTAGTTGGGCACTTCTCACCCTCAGAGTCAGACATAAAAGACTTGAATTGGATGAGTTTGTTGGCAAAGTTCATGTCCAGGTCTGATGGATATGCAGCGGAGAGTGCATTTACCTTTTCCACTATGACATCACTGTTAGACACCTGATCTGACATAAACAGAACTCCAAAGAGACTGGTCAAACGCGTGTAAGCGTCCAAGCAATGTTCAAGGCATGCCACTAACTTATCAATGACCACATAAAATGTTTCTATTTTGAACTTCACCCTCCCCTCAGGTGTCACACCTGGCTCTGAGCTCTCATCTGCAAAAGTTTTGCGTTTCCTCTTTCGCTGAAGATCGTGCTTATATGATTGAGAGACACCTGTCACATTTAAGGCTGCCCTTTCAAAAGCCTCAAACTGGTCTCGCTGTCCTGCCACAAAATCCCTCAACGAGGAAAAAAACTGTGCTGCTACAGAGATGTCAACATCACTTTTCTGTAGGTGCATGCTTGTAGTGTGGAACCGGTCAAGTATGACGTCCCAGAAATGCGCCATGAACACCATCTCTAAGGTGTCCAATTTAGCACATAGTCCAGCGGCCTCAATTAGAGTATCTCTTTTCTCATTATCATCATTGCGCATACCACCGAAGGCCTCGCTAATGTGGGTGTTATTTATCCACAGTGCCTTGGTTGACTCTGCCCGAGCACTCCATCGAGTACTGGACAGCGATTTTAATGTCAGTCTGACATCTGTCTTTTCCTTTTCTGCCAAACTTTTTAATATGTTCAGCTAAGAATGGATCAAATTGTGATAGCAATTCTAGGATGCCAAGGAAATTACCGTTATGGGTTGACCAAAACCGTTCATCATCTCCCCTAAATGCAAGTCCTCTTTCACCCAAGAACTTGATCACTGCTACAACTCTTTTCAAAATGTCCCTCCAGTATTTACGTTCCCCATCAAGTTGCTGCATCTATAGCACTGCCCATTGTCCGCTGGTGCAAGGTAAGCACGCATGATCTGTGTTCTGCACTCTTTTCCTGTTCCCCTATTCTTTTAGAGTGCTTCCAGTCACTAAACCCCTGACTAAAGCCAATGACCTTGCTGAAGAACAGTTTGCATGCAAAGCAGTACACACAACCTGTTGAGGGTGAGTACAGTAGCCACTGTCTAAAAAACTTCTGCCCATTTGGCAATATACAGTTCA
Organism: Ilyophis sp. 1 JC-2022; assembly: GCA_022702515.1. NCBI lineage: Eukaryota > Metazoa > Chordata > Actinopteri > Anguilliformes > Synaphobranchidae > Ilyophis > Ilyophis sp. 1 JC-2022. The sequence goes on from CM040404.1 coordinate 35,084,272, forward strand.
GAAGTTTATTGTTGAAACTTCTAGTCTTTCCACCAAGCGCATTATCTCGGACTGAAGCTGGGTATTTTTCACTGCAGTTTTGGAAGGGGACTGCTCCTCTTTCAATAAGCACTGACTATAGGCTAGCCCAGGGGTAGGCAACCCTGGTCCTAGAGAGCCGCAGGGTCTGCTGGTTTTTGTTTTCACCTTAAACACAGCAACTAATTAGACCAAAGAAACCAGGTGAGGTGAGTTAACTGTGTAATCAACTGCTCTAATTGACCAATTAAGTGGTGAGTAACAACAAAAACCAGCAGACCCTGCGGCTCTCTAGGACCAGGGTTGCCTACCCCTGGGCTAGCCTATATCTATCTTCGTCGCGAGCTAGCGATTTTTATCTATCTATCTATTTAGGTTTCGTATCGGTTGGAGAAATATAAAGCGCGGAACTCTGATTGGCTGTTACGGCCGATGTCGGCGAAAAAGTTGAATTGCGGGCAACATTTATCGGCCGATTTTGGTCACTCAGTTTCCTAGTCGCTCAGGTCGCTGACCGTCACTCAGCTTCATAGAGAATGAATGGACTTCCGGCGACTGGGCGACCGACGTTGCTGGATGTGAGAATGCAGGGTTAGAGTTTTTCTCCCAATACGGGTCGCTTTGAGTTTGGTAGTGGAATCTCTCGTTTTAAGGAGAGTTTATTGTTTTCTTTATTATTGTAACTGATTCCCTGTCTGCGGGGTTTCCCCCCGCTTTGTGGTGTTCATTAGAGCACTTTCTGAATCCCCATTGTCGCGTTGGTCCTTCGTTCCGTACGCTACTCCTGACAGTTATTGTGAACATATATGGTACTCTTTAGATTTGCAAACAAACGGCTGTATGTCCATATTATGGACCACTATAAAAAATACTGAGGATAATAGGAGAGCTCATAGGGTTCTATCAGGAATTTTGTCAAAAAGCAGTATTAATGTGGGAATTATCGGCATGTCTTTTTGCTATTGCATGGCTGAAATTTTAATTGAACATGTTAAAATCAACATTACGATTATGGGCATTTAGCAGACGCTCTTATCCAGTGCGACTTACAGAGCTTTTTGCATTTTTTACATATATTAATTTATACAGTTGGATATTTACTGAAAAAAATTGAGGTTGGACAATGGTACAAGAGCGTACTACAGTGTACTACTGGTGAATTTAACCCACAGCTTTTAGGTTACAAGCCAGTTCTTTACCCATTATACTACACTGGATACAATAGGAAAAAAATACTCTAATATGGGTCATTGAACATTATAAAGCTTGGTCAAGTAAACCTGTACTAACTGCAAATAGAACCATATGATTCAAAGGTCTCAAAGAAGCCAATTTTGAACATAAAAATGAACTAGATTCAATTATATTTTGTGTGTGATACATAGTGCTGTGGGCTTTCAGAAAATGTAATGCAATTTTGAAGTCATTGAAATTAATTTCATTATTAGAAATAATTTGCTACACATTATTAGAAATACTGCTGTCATCAATCATTCCAAATATGTAATGGACACAAATTGCTACAATGTTGGTCTTTGAAATGATGCACACAGAGAGGTTTTACTAGACATGCATTAATGTGAACCTGACCTTAGACCTAGAATCAACAACTTAGTGTTTAAATAGTGGCGTAGAAATCTTGCACACCCTCACTGAGAAAAAGCAAATGGTGAACATAGGCTCATCTGATTGACTTGGTGTTGCAAATGAATTGTCCACATCCCACCAATAAGAGCCTCCTGGAAAGAAAGTGTCCACAAATGTGTGTAATCAATTTACCTGAGAGTCTGAACTCCATTAGAAACAGGAACATCTGTGTGGGGGTGGACATCACCTGCACAGGGGCGGACAGAAACATCTGTCAGGCTCTGAGAACTCTGGAAGTTTATTTGATCATACTTTACATATTCTAAATAACCCAGGAGGAGGAACTCTGGAGCCAATTCATCAGAGCACGAGTATGGTCAGTGAAATGCTACTTTTGTGGAAAAAAGAGTACCAAAATTTAATATATATGTCATAACTTGCACAGCAAGAAGGCACAAAAACTAATAAACTGCACATTTTCAGGTGTGAATATAATGTGGAGTCGGGTTCGGAGGAATCTAAAACTTACTCCCATAGAGGAATAACCACAAAAGCTGAAGGTATCCGGGAAAAGGACAGAAAAAAATAAAGAATAGGGAAATAAAACTCCGGGCGTAAAGCCAAACGAAAATCAACCCAGAAAAGGTGGGCGAAGGCTAAAAACTTGAGCAGAGTAAAGGAAGGAGATAATTACCTCTCACTCTCAATATGAGAGAGCCCTAAACGGAGGTAAAGAAAACAGAGCATAAAATGAAGATGACCCAAACAATTTGGGCGAAATACTTGAGTGAAAAAAGGAAAAAGAAAAAAATACTTTTTGCTCTCAATACAAGAGAGAGCTACAAAGAGAAGTAAAGGAAAGTGGTAACAAAGATAACTGTCTCAGGGAGAACAGTAAAAAAAACAGAACAAGGAACAGAAAGTGAGGAAGAGAAAACAAAATCCTACGAAGGAGCTCTAACACAACAAAAAGCAAGTCCACATTAATTCAAGACAAGCTTGAAAAAAAGTGGTTGCTTAGGATCCTATACCTTACCGGCTTTGTGGCAAAGAGCAATAACAACACGGAAGCGCAGAGACCGGAAGACACAGAGCTTAAATAGCCGGCGGAAACACCTGAACAGGTGAAGGCAATAGGTACTAGGTAGCGGAAAAAACCCGGCGAGGACGCCGGACCGCAGCTGCGAAAGCAAGCTAAAACCGAGATGGAACGGCAACCTGCAAAACCGTGACAGGGAAACCAACAGCCATTTCTAAACTCCAAAAACAACTAATAGAAGTTTTTTATCTGATGCAATTTCCCTGACTAACTGGCTTGTAAACACTACACTTGCGATATTAATGTAAAAATAAAAATAATTAATATCCCAATTTTCTCAGGAGCACAAAGCAAGGGAATGTATTGTTCTGTCAAAATGATATGCACCTACAGTATTTGAATACCACACATTACCATTCACTGTGAACGTGTCTCAATTAGCATACATGAGGAAATCTCCTGCAGATACTGATTTCCACACAGCACAAAACATACATTTGACTATGGCCTCTATACGAGAAAATAATCTGAGAAACTGTTGTTATTTTCTTTTTAAATAGTGTATTAGGAGTATAGTGAACGAATTTAACAAAAAAGGGGTATAACGGCATTAAAAATTTGTGTTAAAACGTGTATCCAGTTAAAGACTAATTGCTTTGTAGTTTGATCTGAATGGCAATCGATATCCCGACTAGAAGACACATTTTCGCCAAGTGGCCTGCTCTTAAAAAAGAAAGTTAACCAGACATGACTAAATAACCAACGATAGCAATACACTGCTGCATTTGCAAATCTTTGTATTGTCCTTATAATAAGCTCTTCTGAAGTGAATAAGTATTGGATTGCTTCTGATGTGATTAATAAACGTAAATCTTTCCTTCCTGATATGACATGGTGTTAGCGACAATACAACACATAATGGGCTGAATTCATTTTCTATATACTCCAGGCTGTCTAAATCCAAGCATTTAATTAGAGCATTCTTCATCCCTAACTTGGATTTAATTGAGTGAGAGAATGACATTATCGGGCTGCCGATTGCTGTTTCTGGGGCACCGCGCATGCTCTTCCATTCTCCAATTCACACTCGTGCGCATGGCTTCCGCAAACACAAACAAACCTGTTCAGAACAACAAAGCCAAGACAGGTTCTCACCCGTTTGCAAGCTTCTCCAATGGCAACCCCCGTGACAATTTGATGAGGGAAAAGATACCGATGGAAACATGCCTATAATTAATAGCTAATTGGTTTCGTCCTTTTCGACCTCGTTGCCAGAAAGAGCACAAGTCGTGTGTACAGTTGGCATTTGTTTACAGCTATGGACAATATTACGCCATATAATTTTCTTGAATGCAATGAGGGCAATGCCCTCTCATACCTCTGTTTGTAAGTCGATAGGTACTTGCTAAATTAATTAATGTCATAGCCTAGTTATAAGAGGCGTTTTTTATGTTTTCATAAATGGAGTAGCCTAACACATGCATGCGCACACATGAACACTTACGCGAACATACCTTGCAAAACATTTCATTCACACTTCAATGGTTATTTACTGAATTCAACTACTCACACGAGATTAAATTTGGTAAACAAGTTTCCAGTGCAACATTCGTCAAACAGAATTCTAGTAGACGCAATATTATGAACAATAGGTGACAATTTCCCGCTGCTCTCTCATCAATGTGTGAAAAATTACCTAATGAAGAATGGGTTGCACATTTCCACAAACTAATTAACCCGCATGAGAGTGAAACTAATTGTTATATTTGTGTAATATAATTTCACATCTGTTACCTGAATCAGAAAATCTTTATCCTCATGTTGCATCTTCAGTGCTGTTGATAGACTTTCATTCCATTTACCAAAGCAAACAAATATAGGTCAATATATAGCCTAACGATGCACGATGTGGTAGGCCTATGTTTTCGCTTGTTTTCATTTGAAAAGGAATTTGTCCTTCATTAGTCCTTACAGTGGAATATGTTTGTGGTTAGTGTTTTTACTATAATGTCCAATCATTCATACATATAACACTCTGCTTTGTGAAAAATATGAACTGCATTTGTGCTGATTCTGAAAATAAATGAATAAATACTGCATTCAAAGTAATGAATAAATCCGACCTGTAATTGTGCATTTAAAACTAAAGTCAAAGAAACTTAGATCTTAGACCTGATTGTAATTCCTGCCCTGTATTATTGTCTGTGTTGAATTATTTAGAAAGTATTTTCATTTGAAATGTTCACAAAATAGTCAATACATAAGTCAATGATTAAAGTTAGTTGTTAAATCTAGTTCATTACATATTAGCATTCTACAAGCTGTTGGAACACAGAAGAACACTGGCCATTGTGTCCCCATATGTATAGTAATTTCACATAACCTTATTTATTGCGGCTGTTTTAAAACGATTAAATTGTTGAAATTAAATTCTCAAAATTGAGACTAGATTACAAAGAGGCCCAAGTCAAACCTCTGTTATCTTTAAATACCATTGGTGTCAACGTGTAAAAAGGCACTGAAGAGTGTTTCACTATCAAACCTGAAAGCGAATCTGTATCCTCTCTGCTATGAGAACATCTATGTCCACAATGAGTAAAGAAATTTGCATGAGAACCCATACTGTTAATGCAGAACCAAATCAACGAATCAGACATTTTAACATCAAAACCAAAATTAAGATGCCATTTTTCGTGGGACTAACCCCAAAGTTTATAAATGACATGGGAATACTTATGTTGTTGCATATTTTCTAGGCTATATGGCTTAACACATGCCATAACACCATGGTCAGAATGCTGTTGAGGCTGCGAACTATCGCTCCTCATATCCGCTGTAACGGGGGCCTACTTTTCCAATGCAGGTTTTTTCTTCCCCACATTCAGTTATCTCCAGTTGACCCAAATAAACAGCCATCGGGGATTTATCAAAAATACCTCTCTCTCCCACTGGCTAAAACCTGGATCAGCCCCTAGCTTTAGAGGGGTGTCCATTAAAGATGAGCTTGGTTACCCTTCGTATGACTTCCATCCTTTAGTGAGGAGTTTTCTACGGAGTTTTACCTCCAGCGTGCTCATTTGGTAAAAAAAAAAAGGATATCGCTGTCTTCATCCTGTTAATTCAATGTGAATCTGAAATAACTAAACTACATTGACTAATTGACTTATGCACGGCATTACATGCAACAAATTAGCGAACTAGTCGAGTATAATCCTACTTTTTACAATATAAACATAAATCTAATTACCTTTTCATTAATTTTTCTTGCATTATTCTCTTGTATTTTTGCACATCCGTTGTAAAGTTTATTTCATAACATTATAATTCCATGTATTCAAGTTTAAATAGGATTCCCTGTATAATGTTATTCATTAATTCTATATCCTCATTACATTCTGTGTCAATCTTAATTTAAAATTTCTCGCTCTTGCTACCACGTAGCATATTATTTCAGGCCTTTTAGAACAGTTCCGCTATTTTAAGTGCTTATTGTCATACTTCTTAGTAATGATTTTACATTTATAATTATACCTTTTCCCTTTCTGCATCATGTTGTATTGTGTTACGGAATATAAAAGCCCTTTCAGCAACACTAGTGTTATTACATTAGTATGAGTTTTCTCCAATGACGATGACGATTAGCATGTGTAAGTAAAGAAATAATTATTGTTATACCATTATGATTATAATATTATGATACTTATATTATAATGTTAGCTTAAAAACTGTTATATTGCCACCATTCACTTTACTTTACTATAATGACATAGTGTGTCCAGAATTTCTTCATTTCTGTCAAGCTGAAAGTGATGTGATATGCATTCGAGACCGAACTACAACTATTTCTCAATCCGCGTAAGAGTGAAAGTCCTGTCTCTTCTTTAAATAATTACAAAAAACGACAATTTTTCTGTACGTATGTTCATGCAGTAAATTTTTTATTAATCTTTTAATTATTTTCCCAGTATTGTGTGCAACCTTGCGAGCCTTTGAACTGAACTTTGGGACTACACATTATTTCTGTTTATTTTACTATATATCAACGATTATAGTGATAATAGTTAGCCTACATAATTCACAGGTATGAGTATGACCACGGTTAGAGATGTGCGAAACCATTTTGCCAAAATGAAGAAAAGCCATGGCTACAATTACAATTTGATTTATTGTTTTCTCCAACACGATTATTACTGTAACCTTCGAGATGACAAATGCATCAAATTTGTCAAATATGAGTATGGTTTATTGAAGGCTATTCGTCACAGTTCTGTTCACGTTAGAGGCCTTTTCTTTAATTATTCAATTATTCCACCTAGAAACCAAATTGTAAATGCTTCGTCTGCTTCTTCCAATGGCCACTGTCTTCATTACAGTGCACATAACTGCAGTGTGATATTAGCAGGTTTCTAATTTATACATATAAATACAATCAGTTCACCTGGTTAAAAAAGGTGCATGTCATTTTCTAGTCCAAATTCTAGCGACGGTGCCGTGTTATATGCTTTCCGTCTTCTTGGAGTAAATTGGCTGGGAAAGTGATTCAATCAAGTTGCAAGTGTATATTTGCCACGTGAGTGTCCATATTGCAGTTTCCCTGCATGGGGTTAGATTAATTCTTACCTTCGGTAACTGTTGTTGCCAATGATTACCATTGCTGGACTTCAGTTTTCCCCTCTAGATTTATGATTTACTCGCTCCATTGTTTCTTCCTTATTACTCAAGACAACCACAGCACTTTCAATCCGACAGCAAATGAAGCCAATAATTCTAGAAAAATGGGTAGATGAATACAAAATTACTTGTAGGCTATATAGCAAATTATGTTGCATAAGTGGCGCCTATTTAGTTTAACTTGATATTAACATCCATAGATTAATTATTTTCACAACTATAATAATAAGCGTTGTCAAACTATTTTGTGCTGTATTTCCTTCTCCCATCATACTCGTTTCTCTCTCGCTCTAGCAGGAGGGCCTGTGAAGCAACCTGCAATGTTTCATTTTGTTATTTCAGAAGAACACGTAAGACCACCAGCAAAGACAAAGCGTCATTAGTAATGTGACATATTGAAAATGATTTTATTTTTCCATTTACATTAAACTGATATAAACCTGTCCAGGAAATAAAATTGTGTGGCTGGTATGGGATCAAACATTTAAGAAACCAATAGTTTCAATAATAAGCACAGACAATAAGTTAGAACATATCACAAATCGACCAAAAGGTAACAAGAATGTTTTATCTACACAAAACATCCCATATAACAGGTTCATAAAATGTAATTTTTTGTTTTAAAATGAATACCTCCCCAGTGTATTACTTGGCCAGCACATGCAAACAACTATGATACTTCGGGGATTCTCTTATGAAAGTTGCTTATTTTCTTCCAATTTTGCCACGTTTTAAAAAAGCATTTTACCCCTTCCGGTTGTAGTTAAGCTGTACTTCCGGGATTTAATCACCACGTGCACTGTAAATCAGACCTATAGCCTCTTTGTGGGTGCAGTGCAGGTGGAATTAGAAAATGGTACTTCAGTCTATCTGTGTTTAAAAATAACATAATAAAGTAACAAATCAAACACAACGAACATATTTGCATGATCTCTATGTTAGTGCAGTCACGGCTAATGGAAATCAAAAACGGGACGACTGACTTTAAAATAATCAATGAATAAAAAAATAAACTCATAATTCAATAATTACATAAATAAATATGGCAATAAATAGATAAACGTCTTTAGATAAGTTGAAGTAAAGTCAAGATTATATGAAACCGCTGAAAATTTGATGTTATATATAATTCGAAATGATCCGCTTCCTTAACGCCACGTCTTAAGCAGATGTACCTTTAAATTATTTTGCACACAACCAGTCTCTTTTTCCCCCTCATTTTCACATGAAAAATTTCACATCCTGAGTTGTCTTCCCAGTATGTTATTGAGATGACAAGGGAAAAAATGGCAACATCAGTGGTTCTCATTAGGTGAAACTCATGGAGACTGTGTGCTCCAGCGCTTTGCGGCGCAGGGAGGCGATGCTTGTCCCTCTCCAGACGTCACTGTCCGGAGAGCTACAAAGCTGGGGCGAGCCGGTCACATTTGTAGCACCAGAAAGGGAAGCCGGCACCATACCAGGGAATGTTGGCTGGTAGAGGTGTGACTGGAGCCCTGAGCCGTTAGACGACATGTTGGAAAGGCTCATGGAGTTGTGCTGAGGACCAGCTCCCAGGCTGCACTGAGATAGGGACTGGGCCATAGCCTGTTGCCTGCCCAAAGCGGGAGGGAGTTGCAGCTGAGAAACGCCGGGCATTCCGGCAGCGGCCCAGCGGGTATCGTTGGCATGGAAAGAGCAGAAGCTGTCACCCATGGCTGCTGCGGCGGCAGCTGCAGAAGGGAACTGTGGCAAGCCGTGAGTGGGCAACAAGGTACCCGGAGATCGAAAAACGTTGGTGGTCTTCTTTCGCTTCTTCCATTTGGCACGTCTATTCTGAAACCAAACCTGGAGTGGAAAATAATGAACGGACGACTTTGATTATTGAGCTCAAATAAATAAACTAAGCAAATCTAAAATGTATATTATCGTGGATTTACTGTAACACTGACTTAAAAATAAGTATGCGATATGTTCACAGCATAAAACTGAAGCTGAAATAAACAATATGCATGAAATAGATCAATACCCATTTTACACAAGCGATAAAATTCGCCTCAGCCAAAAACCTAGACGTCTGGAAGTCACGTTCAACTAGGTCGATAGTTGGCTCTAGCCAAACGAACGCGCGCAAGATTATTTAGTTTATGTATTCTTATACCGCCAGTTCGGGAGAAGTGCTGCTCTGATGAGATTGTTGTATTATTATTAGGATAGAATAACTTAATTTCCCCAGTGGAACTTCATTATTATTATTATTATTATTATTATTATTATTATTATTGTATACTACTGTTATTTGGTGGTCCTTGAGAAAGGAGCAACACGGACGGCGTGTTAAGTATTGCAAAAATAAACACACATGGATGCCCACTGCCTGCTTGATATGGCTTGACCTGCCTTTCTGTTTATGATACGGAGCGTTAGATTACTGGTCGGATCTACGAGCTTTATGAAGATCTCATTGCACCTCGTCCGATGATTAATGCGAGGATAGGAAATCTGTAGCGCGGCATTAAAACTGAAATTTCAGGTTCATTCTGAGCAGCCAGCCGTGAAATCCCGACCAAATTCATTACACTTGGTGGAAAAGAAAATGCAATTTCTCATTCCATTAAAACAGTTGAAACTACTCTCAGCTCGGCCTCTATTAAGACGTGGCAGTTGATAGACCATTTCAATGGAGAAAAGTGTGCTGGCAATTGAGTAGCACACGCCAGCAATAAACAGTGTTAAGCCGGTATAAAATGTTATTTCTGCGGGATCAGTCCCTGCTACTGATTTGCTTATTTCATTTTTATGTAAATGAATTATTGAAAGTTAATTAATTCCTGCTATACACTAATGACTGTGCTTATTATACTGCATATGATCTCAAAATTTGCATGATTTTCACATTGCTGGTTAATAAGCCATGCCCTGTTATAAATAATACTGAAATGGCCCGATAATCATTGGTCCGGGTTTATTGTATTTGAAAAACCATATATATATAGTGACCATCAATTGGCATATTTCGTAAAACATATAAGCTAGGCTATAGGCTTAGGCCTTGAATATGTACATTATGTTCATTTTCTTCTAAAACACTACTACTGTACTATCATACAATCAGCTACTTTAAACGCAATAAGCCGACTAGCTTAACTAATTAGTTTAATGCCAGTAAGTATCCTGAGATTTAACTGGATCAACTCTTATTTATACTAACGGAAAATATGAGATAATCATTCAGAGATTAAACTGAGCGATTAAATAAAATGTTTTAATTAAATGGTTTTATGACTTTCAATATTACTATTGGATAACCAGTATAAATGCTTTATTGACACTATTACTGCATTATCCACAACGTTCTTGCAATAAGCTATTATATCACCAATATACCACATATACCCAATATGTCCTCTGAAAGCCAATTTATAAGGCAAAGAGAAAACTAATATTTAAAATGTATGTGTAAGCATACATACAATTTTAGTCTTTATATAAATATGTACAGTTGAAAAGGAAAATACATTAAACCTGAAAATATTAGCCTATAACCCATGTTTAAATAATAAGAAATGTAGGCGACTCATATATAGGCTACCGCCGGCGCATCGTATGTGCCTCGCGATTCTGATTGTAAAAAACAATTTACATCCAAACTCAAATTGTAAATATTTTATGCCATTGCCTATCAAGTGAATAATGACAAAATAGTATGTAATTAAATGGTTTCCATAAACGCTACGCTGTACGAAATAAAATATGCAGAAGTTCAATGTATGTCGTTGTAAATATTGCAATAGCATCATATTAATACAAGCTTTCTGTGGTAGTCCCAGCTACATTATAGCCTAGTTTTTAATATTTACGTTACCTTTAACCAGTATTTCTAAACATATCGAAAAAATATATAGACGTCCCTATGAAAAACTAACTATTTATGCATTGATTTATTTAAACAGATTGTTTAAAGTTTCAACAATTCAAGCTAATCCCATGAAATTCAGCCCCCAGGCAAAAGACCGTCCTTAAGCATCGTTTTTCTAAGTATTACTTATCAGTATAGGACATCTAATCATGTGGAATTATATATATTCAATTTAGAAACTATAGCGTATAGACCCGTATATTTACAGTCACTTAAGGGTAAGGGTATAGTCTTAACTGTAACTCCAAAGTTGCAAACAGCGGTTACAAGCCTAAAGCAAGCAAGAGACAACATAGGCGACAATTCATCCAGGGAAACAAAAATACTTTTGTCGCATTTCAACATGATTCAGGCTTGCGAGTGAAAATGTAGTGCGAGTCCTTCGAATTAAAATGTCGGCCTTTTGGTTGTTTATTTTAGTTCCACTGATTATATATACTTTGGATAAGAATGATGATAAAAACAATGCTATTTTTTCTGAAACCAGCACTACATTACGCATATTTTTGTATGTACGCTTAATAAATCAGCGAGGTCATTATCGCTAACAAACCACTTACGCATTAACAATGGATTTATATAGCCTACGATTTTAAAATATTGTTCTTACAATGTTTTACACATTGATCATGTAACCTAGTGTATAGCTACTCTCCTTTAAAACACGCATATGTCTTGTAACTGTATAACAGCATGCTAAAATTGGTGCGTAGCCTATAGTTTCAGACAAGTGAAACAACAGACAGATCGAGCCAAATTGCATGAAGAATAGCCTTACCTGGACACGTGATTCTGTAAGCGCGATCCTTAAGGCCAGTTCTTCCCTCATAAAGATGTCTGGGTAATGGGTTTTGGCGAAGCTTCTTTCGAGTTCGTTAAGCTGGGCAGGTGTAAAACGGGTCCGGTGCCGTTTCTGTTTCTGTTGGCTTTGTTGACTACTTGACTGGTTGGGATTCTGCTGTTGCTGTTGTTTTTCCTGGTCTTTAGTGTTGACCTGCATGCCGGAAGGATTTGATCCAGCATTGTTTATGTCGTCTCCAGAAAGAAGTGTTGCTCCTTCAACAGCGTCGGGACCTGGGGCTAAATCGCCCGGATGCCCGGGGTCAGATACCCCAGCTCCTAGTCTACACTTCAACGCCTCCCTGTGTCCTAGAAGCTCCGCCGCGGCATCCTTCATCCCTGCAAAGTAAATGCATATAATGTCATTCAAATTTGTCAAGTTACGCTTGTGTATTTCTCTTAATATTATTTGCTGTAATTTTCCTAGAAAGAAACTGTTAAAACACAGTTAGTCTTCCATAAACGATCCAAAACATTGAACAATTATATTTATGTATTGCCCTGTTAATGCCTGTTAAGGCGTCAGTATTCAGTTACAGAAATTCATATTAAAAAGAGAAAATGCTTCATCAAAATGTTTCCTGAAAATAAGAGGCTATAAATGACCGTTTATCTTTATAATGTCTGTTTTTAATTTGATCCATTTTATATATCGTTACATAGGCTATTCAATCCATCTATTCTTTACACATACTTAACTCCATTTGATCACATCAATATCTGAGAACAGGCAAATCAAATTACGATGTAATATAAAATAATTGCTTTTCGACTAAATTAGTTTACTTAAATCAGATTAAGCTACAATAAGACAGAAATAGTCAATTTCATTGCTTGATTTTGTTAGATGAGAAGTTCCACCAGCTTACAGTAGAGTTGAAGACCGGAGTTTGGTGACGATAACTCACCGAGGCGAGCATCCAGGAGGTCGGCGTGCGATAGCATTGCGCACCGCTCCAGGGCGAAATGCTTTCCAAAACAAAACTACGACTTAAAACTATTTAAAAGTATATATAGCCTAAATGAAAGAAAATTCGGTTTGTGTTTAAAAAAGGAGGTCCCTTGCATTATAATGTCCTTTAGAGGGATGGGGAGGCGCTTAATAGTTGAAAGAACCCATGAGCTCCTTCAAATAAGAACCAATCAGAATTGAAGCTGGGAAATGCCAGCCTCGCGCGAGCTCAGCCACTCACATCCACAATCCTGATGCATTTACAAGTCTATTTCTCATAATTTTACAATCAGATTTATTAGCTTTCAACCTGAAATTATACCCTTTTAAATTACCTGATATCATTTATATAACGAGTACAAACCAAACTTAATAAACTCAGTATTCCATTAATATCTGTTCCATACATGATTTAAAGTGTTATTGTTTTCAACTGATCGTCTTTGTAGCAATTTTCTGAAGATTATGCAAATGAAGAATATACGTGCTAAAACATTCCGTTAAAAACAACTAAGGAAATTGTATATGTCAAATTAAAATAGAAATTGATAAACACAAGCGAAGTAGGCTAGTACATTGGACAGAACATAAATATTAAGAATTTTCAGATTCCAGATTCCATGTCTCGGATTGAAAGAAAGAATAACATCATATTTAGGATTTAGAATATTACCATGAATAATTATTCATATGTTTTGAGTGAGTTGCAATGACTCTTTCTGGCCCACTGTTATGGTTATTTAAGTGCTACCTTTCATAAGCGACGTGAACCATCTCTAATGCTCTGATTCCTCATCCAACAACAAAGTTTAGATTAGTAATATATTCCTAACCACAGCCATTTTCAAGATCATTAAGCATTATGTAATTAGAGTCAAATCTATACGGGTTTATTATGATTATTACAGTGATATCGGTATAAATTTGTACCAATTTTCTACTGCTTAGACTTTCCTGTCGAGCCCGGGGGTCTTTTGTAAATCACTTCAGTAGAAATTAGGCGCATAATTCAGTGGAAAGTCGGCATTGGTTGAACGTGTATTTTTATTCAAGAATTAATAATACCTAATGGCGAGTGGATCTTAAAAAAACTGACCAAGACATGTAAAAAAGTTTTTTTAAGTGCAGTGACGCACTTACTACTTTAATTGTATTGATTTCCCTTAAACTTTGACTCAATTAATCTTACTTGTCGCCCAAACAAAGCAGACATCCAAAAATTAGGCTACCAATATAGCTTTCGGCAAACAATACCCCTCAAATACACTAATTAGCAAGTTACACACCGACTCTTGTCATATACGCGCACAAAGAATGACAATAATTTTATACACGGCAAATTGGATTTAGGGGGAAACGCTTATGGCAGATGTCAGTATAAGGTTTATGAAAGCGCTTTCTGTTCAGCAGTGAATAGTGTCTTTGGATCTAAACAAAGGATGCGTCCGAGCGAGAACTTTTGCAGTTTCGGCCCTTTATTTTTCTCTCCCAGGTTACTTGGTTCAGCTCATCTTTTATACTTCGGCAATCTGGTGACATGAGTAGGATCGCTCACATCACCATACGGGGTTAGATTCAGTTGCTGTGGTCGCGCTGGACTAACTTACTCCATTTTAAGAAAAAGAGAAAGAGCCAGGGTTCAACGTCAAGTAGGCTAAAAGGAGTACTGCTGCCTTTTTATAAGTTCACTAACCAAAACGCTGGACCTCTTCAGTGAAGAAAAAGAAGAAGAAAAAAAACCCTCTACAAGATCTCTTGGTTTGTGATTATTTTTTCCTAATTCGACAAATACAATTAAACTGTCATGGTTTAAGGCCAAGATCTATCTAAGCTTGCCGTGGCATTTTTTTTCAATTAGACTGTTTCTTTTTGAAGTAACGGATACCCAGTTGTTCGCATTGATAACACCTGGACAATATAAAACTGTTTAGTTTTAGCATAAAGGTACGTAGGCTATTGCAGGCATGCATTTATGATATAGCCTATTATTCAGAAACCGGTCTAATAGTTCTAAGGACACAATGAATTATCTGCGGAAAAAAACGAAGAATAACGATAATGTGAAATAATTGTGTGGTTTGAACTCAGCTTCTTGCACCGGAGGAAACAATTGCGCAGTGATTGATAGCACGATTCATTTTATGACTGTTCAATTGCTCACGGTTTTTATAGCTGTATAAACAAACTGAATCATGCCTGAAGCTTAAGACCTTATTTAATCGGGAAAAGAGACGACACGAAACGTCCCGTCTTGTTGTTTGAATATATAAACATAAAGTGTAAGCTTCAGTTAATGAAGGAAAATGTTGAATTGAAAGAGCTAGTGCGACATAATGGTTGATACCGTAAGCGACATTTAAACCGTAATAGATAGCCAATATGTAAGCACGCCATTGCATTAGCCTATATTTACATTGGGTAATATGGTCTTGTTTATTGCCACTTTGTCATTCATTTCATAATTTCAGTTTAGCTTTCGAGCTACTGGACACATTTTCAAAGAAAGAAATGGTCAGTTTTTTTCTTTGAGGACCAAGTGATTTATTTCTAATAAATACGTTTTGTAGCCTATTGCTATACACCGAAAGAGGTGGGACAAGAAAACGAACCGAAAACACATGGCCACCCCTAATACAATTTATTTGCAAGGTTTACTCTTTATAAAACGCATAGATTGAATTTCTCTACGCCAATAGCTGCCGAAGTAGCAAGCGTTGGGATTTCAAGCCTTGTTTAAGAGATGTGAAACAGCGCAAACGATGTCATTACATTGCGAGGAGGTACTTTTCTGGTGCTACAGAATAAACGCATTCTAGTGTAGAGTCATGTAAAGGCAAAACAGTATTACGGAACAAAATTAAATATAATAACAAACTGTGTAATAACGACGACCACCACCACCACCACCAACAACAACAACAATAATAATATCTTTTTTACAGTTTCATGTATTGAACTATTTACATTTCTTGGTTTGTTTAGAATTAAATAAAATAGGCCAATATATGTGTCTTATAAATTGATACAATTGACAGTTATTTATTATTATTATGCATAGGCCTATAGTATTAATAATTTAGACAATGGGTTTTAAATACAGGAAACAAAAGTTATATATATATATATACATATATATATAGACAACCATGCGTCATAACACGAAGAAACAACATACTTAAATGCAAGTATAATAAGAAGAATAGTAGGCCTAACAATGAACAGAAAAGTAACATCACCAGGGTTGTTTTCAAGTCAATAAAGCTAAGGTTGGCTAAAGCAAGAACCTTTCAGGTTTCTTTCACACTTTTGTTTAAAAATGCGCATATTTTGCTGAATTACTATTCTAAAAGCTAACAAATGCCTAAAATATATTAACAAAACCAAAAATCAAGTCAATAAGACAAGAAATGAACGTAGTCACGTAGTCTCCTTAATAATATATAATAATAATAATAATGATAATAATAATAAATGTAATAGCTAATTTTTAAGAAACACGAGGACACTTCTTATGTCGTTGCATAAATATAACTTTCTTGCAGTAGACATATTATTATTATTATTATTATTATTATTACAAGAGCAGCATGCTTTTTAGATTTTATATGCATTACATTTTAATCAAGTATGAATACAGGTGAAGGTACTCATACATACATTGAAAAGGTTGGAGTTGGAGGTATACGAGGCACATCTCTTTCAGAAATCCTAATAATAAGACCACATCAATCTTATCCAGCAATGAATAAAAATAGATGCGCACACAAATTCGTCCCCTATAAGTTAATGTGGTGTATCTGAGTGGAAAGTAGATATTTTCACGCATCCTCGAGATGAGGAGTGACTTTTAATAAAACCACAAGAAAAACAAATGTAATTCTGTAAGCAATTTCAGAGACCTCGCGCCCGCCTTTTCCCTCGGCTCTTTAGTATTCAAAGTCAGTTAGTGTTGAAACTTCTACACATCTAAGAATATGACTGTCACTCATTGTGTGTCCTTGATAAGCCACCTTTTGTATTTCGGGGGCTGTTGAATAGAAGTAACATAGCTTATTCTACAAGGATGGGTTTTGTTGACTTTTTTTCGAGTCTACGGGAGAATCTAATTCATGGGCGTCTATATTCACTCAATTAGAGAAATCTAAAGAGAAAATCGATCTTCCATCTGCAGAAATGCCAGCTTAACAAATTAGATTCTTGTTTCGTGCAGGTGATTTGGTGACAGTTGGGAAATTAGAAGTAATAAGTTGTTGCGTTTCGGTCCCGGGGAAGAAAGGAGAGCGGCGCGCCATGGCGAGGCTGAGCTCCAGCAGGTGCGTCCTCCTCCGGCCACAAATCCAGGTAGCATGGGCTGCCGCATCTCATACTTTAATTAGCGCTGCTGCCCTCCATGTGGACTCGATTAAACCGTGATTTATCAGAAAGAAATATAATTATGCTTCTAAATAAAATAATCAGCATTGAAGAGCGATTTCCTTAATGAGATGGAGCGGTTGTATGTCACGGAGTAAAGGCGCTTATTAAGGTGGTAATGAGCCTTTGGGGGAGACCGCGCGACTATTACTGAAATCTAGAAGATACAATCGAATGATATTTGAAATGGGAATATTATTCTTGTCTGTCTATCCGTATATCTTTTTTACACAAATGCCAAAAAGATGCATGTGCGATAGCCATGCATTAAATTAGCATCGGAACTACTGACATATACAATACATGGCAATAAACGTGACATTTCGGCTAGCCTATATTAGGCTATCCATATTCGTGAAATATTTATTTTTTGTTGTTTTAGTAATTTTTCAGTCAATATTATGGGAGCTAAATTAACAAATCGTTTTTACTCTTTAAAAGTAATAAACTTTACTTTTCGAGTCTTCAGTCATACGTAGGTCTACGCCTATAGCCTGTTTGATACCTGTCAAATACCCGTTCTGAAAATATAGGCGAAATAGAAATTTCTAGAAATAGAAATGATAAAGAAGTCAAAAGTCTACCGTTTACATTAGCGACTTTAAGAGTAAAAATACAACTGGATTCTCTTTTTTTGAAATGAAGAGAGAGACTTAATGGGTGTGAATGCTTTATAAATGCACTGCAGAATTTACTCTTATGTAAGCAAATGTTCACATTGTAAAACAGGAAACAACCGTATTTTCAAACTTATCTTATGAATACCTAAAACATAGCTTGTGTAGGGTAGCTTTGCGGGTGCTTCAATAGCTCCTCCCCGACGCATCTTGATATTAAATGCGCAAATGCCTCTGACGAGTAGAGGACACTCTCATAGTCATCACCTTTTATGGACGATTTCACCCCGTAACAATGACCTCCCAAGACCCGTTACTATGCCTTTCTCTTATCTTCATGTCCACTGTCACAGAGTGAGAAGGTGCAATAAATCACAGAGGACCAATCTAAAAGCATACTGGGGATGAAATGGTTTATGTATGAATTACATGGGTAGAAAATTTACAACGTTGTTTCTTGGTACATATCATTTTAATTTTCAATAAAATCCAATGTAAATTGTCTTATGACATGTCTGTGGTTGACAGACATGGCTTACTCATGTAAATCTAAGACATTCTACAGTGGATAAATAGATCATGCAACGGAATAAGTTAACATAAGGGGAGGAGAATGTTCTCGTCAGTAGAGTGAAATATTAAATTGAACCTTTAGTATATAACCTGTACATCTGCATTAATACGAACAAATGACTAACGAAAATAACATATATACAGCCACATTCAAACCCCACCTTACTTGGGTTATTAGATTCCTGTTCTTCACCATGGTTCAAATCTTATTACGTGTGCATTACATACAAAATATACTTGAACATATTAGCAGAAGCACCTATATTTATACAGCACTGAAATATCCACTATTTATTGTAAGACCGTGGTTCCCTGCCATGGAGAAACGCATCCAGCTTCGACAAGCAAAAGAAAAACGAACAACAAAAAAAAATCCTATTAAAAATCACATTTGTCACATTCTAATCCGCCATCTCTACTAAAGACACCCCAGCTTGGCATAACCTGTCTCATTTAAGTCTTAAGTATGTTGCATCTTAACTTCTTTCAGTTTGGGTAATCATAGTAGCTCCATTACTACAAATGTGCAATGCCTCATTAAAGGCAATGAATGCATTAAAACAAGTGCCAAAGCTGCACACTATCCTATTCAACATTCCTGTCATGGCAGAACAGTATACTTTAATACCACCACATGAAGTTTCAAATAAAACAGAAACAATACATATGTGCAATGGCAAAAGGCATCCTGGTAAGTTGCTAACACAAATGCTAACATATTTCAAACGCAAAGTATGGATGTGGTCATGGATAAAGCAGCATGACTGAACAGTTGTATGAACACTTACAGCAGCAGATTCAACATCTAACCCGTATTACAGATTGCTTTAGCCAGATTTTTTTTCTTTTATGTGTAATTGTCAATTACACTTTAATGTACACTCTTGTTGTGCTCAATTCAATTGTAAGAATAAAATGAGCTCAGTGAAATCCTACCAGCTTTTGATGTTAGCCATGCATTTAAATGGTCAAAATGTAGTAAATTAATTTCTCTCTCATTTTTGTGTCAACATGATACATGCAGGTGGGGTCACTTTGGTAGGAGTGAACAAAGTGCCTAATGCTGAGGGTCACACAGGCATGCATGAGGAATAAAGTCTGTAAGTCTGTCCAGTGCAAGTCATAGAAGCTCAATCATTATCAGTAGTCACTGTTGAAGCTATGGGATATACAGCAGAAGGTGTGCCAGGTCACCAGTGAGTGGACACACCTTTACATAATCCATCACACATCCCAGCTGGGAGTGAATGGGGGGGGGGGTAGATGTACTCAATGGAAGAGGAGTATCCCATTCCCAATATAAGCCTCAAAGATGAACTTTCACAATGTGATATTTAACAGACAGCTGTAAGACCAGCTATCCAAGGGAATGAAAACTCTGATGAAAAAGATTCAACACATTTCTTCATTCTTCATGATCCAAGTAACTCGGAATATAGTCACAGCTGATGTGTACCAAATGACCTCACAGTGACCAAAATGGTTCTCGTCACCTGAAGTTTAAATTAAATACAACATGGCTGCTAATTCATACAAGTCACACAGGAGCAAGTCTTACATATAGTTGTAACATTCTATGATGAACAACTACCACCCTACATGAGAAACACCAACACACTATCACCCATTAATAATAGTCTCGCTATCAGTATGGGATGGTAGCCTGATCTCAAGGTGAAAAAGTAATTGGTCAGTCATGGTATAGCTGGCTCAGCTTCAGGATGGATTCCTGGCATAGAGTTAGTGTAAAATCTAGCATTTGTAGATGACATTACACATTCTATATACCAAATGGACAGCTGGGTTCATTATTGGCTTGCCAACCTAAAACGCTCCTAGCAGTCTAAAGGGACAATAAATACAATAACAGCAATAGAGAAAGTAAATAAAACTATGTCATTAGCCTAGAAAAACAACCTCAATACTTCTTACTTCCTTTGATTTATTAAAATGGCGGTGGATACAATGGATTAGCGGATACAATGCAGCCATACATTTGTAAAACTATCTGTATCTGAAAATGGAAATATAGCTGATAATTTATATGTGATGCTAATTATGCAAGTCTTCTAGCTAGCTAGGGACAATGTATGTATGTTGCTTTTTGGATTTTAAAAAGTAAAAAAAAGAAGAAAAAAAGAAAACTGCCTCTAGGAGACAGGTTTACCACAGTTCCAGTGGTTTTAACCCAACTTACCAATATTGACCTAATGATAGAAAATAGTATCGTCAGTTTATTTGTTTGAAGGGACATGGACTTTACATGTTATTTTTTTAATAACATAGCATGTTGATGCAAACATATTAAAAAAAAAAAAATATTTCAGATAATTAAGGCTGGCAGTTCATTATCAGTTTTCTTTTTGTTTTCTAAAGCCTTCTTCGCTCATCTTTAGAAGGATAAATAATTGAATACCAATTAAACTAAATTCTAACAGCAAGCATTTGCAATGTGGTCAACTTCCCCCCCCCCCCCCCATCTTACATTTTATTTCTGCAGATAGACAGTATTATATAAACAGCATTCAAAATCTTTATTAAATAAAAAAAAGCTCCATACAGTAATATCAACAGCTCCAATAACCGGTAATGTCTGGTTAACTTGAACTTTCACCATTTATGAACATGAACATCATTTACTCTGCTCAATTGTATGTTGGCAAGCCAAGGTTTCAGTTGTACCTGCATGTAGAAAAGTTTGTATTAGCCTACTGTTTTTATGAAAAATGGTCATTATTATGGTATTTTAAAGATTGTTAATTCCATGTTAATCAAAGTTAGTTCAACAGGATGTGATACCCAGAGATATATTATGTGGGGCGGCTATGGAGGTAGAGCGGGTCGTCCGCTGATCGCAGGGTTGGCGGTTCGATCCCCGGCTCCTCCTGTCCACATGTCGAAGTGTCCTTGGGCAAGTTGCTCCCAATGAGCAGGCTAGCACCTTGCATGGCAGCTGCCACCATTGGTGTGTGAATGTGTGTGTGAACGGGTGAGTGAGAGGCCATTGTAAAGTACTTTGGATAAAGGCGCTATATAAGTGCAGTCCATTTTCAATTATGCACAATACATGTACTTATAGATGCTGACCAACAACCTGGTTCCATTAATATAAACTATGGCTTTTATTCAGCATATTGTTGTGAAATAGTTTCTTGTGAAAATTTCCAGTATTGAAGACAAGATCACATAGGGGGGAAAAAAACATTTATTTGATTCATTGAAGTGCTTGCACAATCATTTCAGGACATGTAGGAAAATCATTCTACAACAAATACAAAAAAAAAAAAAGTTTTACATTTGAGTTTGTCTTTAGGTTTCCAATCTCTGACTCAATGGAATGGACACAGTTGTTTGAATACCATGGGAAACCGATCATCCCTACAACTTTACAGAATCCAACATGGCTTTCGCATCTTTGTATTCTTCTAATTCTCCCAGGTCTGCCTCCGCTTCCTGAAAAAGAAACAAACTATTTAAGGATGACACATATAGGGAACAATTATGCAAATATATATTCGAAAAGTCATTTAAGCAGCACTGTGAAACATTGAAATAAGAAATTTCAAAATGGCATATTGGTTGTCATTTCCAAAAGGGCATCTCCAAATATAAACAAAGAAACTATAGCATGAAATACAGCAAGCCTAATGGTTAAGGTAAACTAAATCTACAATTTAATTGCTAAAAAGGCGATAGGGTATTTGTTGAATTGATACGGCCCTTTGTCTTACATGGCTGCTGAGTAAAGCCTGTGCCGCCTGTCCTCCATCTAACAGTCCTGCTCTTGGCAATCATCTCTTAAGCTTTGGCCTTTCGAGTTCTGCTCAGTCGTAATTGCAGTGACCTTTCTGTCTGTCTTGAGTTCCTTCACAATCTGGAAGCCTCGCATTGTTTCTCTGTGTTTGCGCGGCTGCTCAGGCCTGAAACACCCTTACTGCATATGCTGAAAAGTACGGTAACCTCAGTCTGTAGCTCAACACGCTTCTGTTACAGTGTCCCAAACTTCTGTTACATTTGTCAAAATAACGCTATCCAAAATATGAATAGCACTGTCCTAAATATGAATAACACTGTCCAACATGTGATAACTGTCCAAAATATGAATAGCACTGTCCAACATGTAATAACTGTCCAAAATATGAATAGCACTGTCCAACATGTAATAACTGTCCAAAATATGAATAGCACTGTCCAACATGTAATAACTGTCCAAAATATGAATAGCACTGTCCTAAATATGAATAACACTGTCCAACATGTAATAACTGTCCAAAATATGAATAGCACTGTCCTACATATGAATAACACTGTCCAACATGTAATAACTCTGTCCAAAATATGAATAACACTCCTACATATGAATACAGAGTCACTGCAGGACTCTCACTGGTTTGATTTCCTACAAATGTATACTGGGACATTGGATATTGCTAATAACTAATACATAAGCCCTATCATAACAGAATTTTTTTACAGTGCATTTTATAAGGGTACAAAACCTTGTGTCAAATAAATTTACTGGGACAAAAAACTATTTCCAATTTAAAAAACTATTTTATGTAGACGTGGAGGGAAAGGCTAAACACACATTTTATTCACAATTAGGGATTATAAAAGACCCCTTGGAATGATTTACTTTTTGAATATCATAATAGATTGCATTTTAAATCATGGAACATTATGATGTGAAGTATATTTAGACATCTAAGGGACAGGGTTGTCACTACTGCCGTTTCTACAAACACTTTATCACGGGTTTTTAACTGAAAGTTTTAAATTACTTATACAGAGGGAAAACTGTGGTGGATTATGTCAATGACAAGAACAAAAATATCAACTGTGAACTGTATACTTGGTTGCATAGTTTGCTTGTTTTTTTTCTGTAATGTGATTGGAGTGAATGAATATGCATGCATATGCATTCTATAATTCTGTAATCATTTGGATCCAGAAAACATAGAAGAAAAAAAAAAAGAAAGAAAACAGTACAGTGAGTTTGAATGACTGGACAAGCAGCGGAAGGAGGAATTACTGGCACGGTGCACTTTTCCACATGGTGAGGTGCCCATGCCAACAGCGACAGATGCATTGAAAGAGAAAGAAAACTTTAACAACCTCAGGAGTGCCACAAATATATCCCCCTTAGCCCTCTTACCATCTGCAACAGTCAAGACCTGCTGCACTATCGACCAAGCAAAATAAATACTCCCTCATCAAACCCTTTGCTGTTATCCGAAAAGCACATTCATATTGTAATACTAGTTGTGAACCCCAAACACATTTTATAAATCAGGATAGACTTTGAATGCATTGATTTATACTTTACTTGATTTACTCGTTTATGATAATGTGGTGCGTCCTGTACAAATTCCGCTGCGATGGATGACACATGAAAGGTGAAGTCAATGCAAGCCTCCAACAATTCTGTTCTGACTGGAGAAACTGACTAAACAGAAATGGGATATAAGGGGTGTGTCTGGAATGTTCTGACTCGAGTAACTGACTGAACAGAAATGGGATATAAGGGGTGTGTCTGGAATGTTCTGACTCGAGTAACTGACTGAACAGAAATGGGATATAAGGGCTGTCTCTGGAATGTGTGACTCTACAGGGGTATGGACTCACTAATAACTGTGAAAGGTCCCCGTGTGCCACAGTCAGACGCCGGTGACAGTCCGGGATCATCATGCGCGCCTCCTGGAGGACCTCCACCTGCAGGATGCACAAACACAAAGGATCAGTGCAGTCAGACACATGCAAAATTCAGCTTCTGTGACCAAAGACTGACCCCGTAGCATAAAGCTGCCTGGTTAGAGAAATCGAGGAAAAAAGGACAACGATGAAAAAAAAAGCCTGTTTTGAAGACAGGGCATAATACCAGTGCACGGACGGACGGACGGACGCACGCACGCACGCACAAAATGTAATTTCAAAACCTATATGGGGTAACTTGCATGCAAAAAAAGTATCTTTTTTCATCCACTTTATTTCTCATTATCTGCAGTTGGTGAGACAGAGCTCCAAGGAGCTTTAAGGACAGGAGAAGAGCTGGAAGACACGGAAACGTCGCTGGGTAATCCCATCACAGCAGGATAAAGAAACCTCCTGTCCGACCATGAACTATCCATTCTCTCAAATAAAAATCTAATCTTCCCTCCAAACTGAGTTGTTTACTTTTTCACCTCGACAAGACATCTGCAGTCTGAAAATTAAATTTGCATGAAAAAATATCTCTGTACACTGTGAGTGTATGCAACAATACAACATCTGGTTATCTGTCAATCTTTTTTTGGATCGACAAAACACTATGCTGGCCAACTGGGGGTTAAATGTACATGGTGGGCCAATGTGCTTTGATTCTTATGCGTTTAAGACCCTGCATCAATGTACACTGTTCAATCACCTCCACAGCACTTCCAAAGGTTGGTACTGTACATGGCCAGACTGATCTAACTCAGAAAATGTTTATGTACACAAACTGCTGCAAACAGTTAGCAACAAATAAATGTGTAAAAGTAAATAAAATAAGATATGCAGTAGATATGGATGGATCACTTTAAGGGTTGTTTCTCCTGACCATTTTCCTATTGAACTCTATGAAAAAATAAGTCAGGAGAAACGACCCTTAAAGTGACCCATCCATATTTACTGCATATCTGGCAGCAGAGTGATGGTTTGAGGCTTGTTTGATACCTCAGACCCTTGATGACTTACAGCCATTTAACCAACCATGTGTTCCATACTATTCCCATTTAAGCTACAGCGTAATCTAGTCCCACCCCCCAAATCCCAAAGATCTCCATTGAAATGCAGAGAGGTTATATTATCGCTTGTAAGAGTACCTGAAAATAAGATATCAAGAGTCTTTTGATATTGTTGGGTCACAGACATCAAGAAGTCATGGCATGCAAAGTATATGCAACCAAATATGAAATATGATGACTATTTAAATGTATGTTAATTACCAAAAAAAAGTAGTAAATTACAATTGCAAAAGTAGAAATAGAATAAAATAGAAATAGTAGTTTGTAACATTATCAATGTCTTGATTGTATTTTTTGATCAATTTAATGCTACCTTGGTGAATAAAACTATCAATTTCTTTCAAAAACCAGGACATTTCAAAGTGACCCCAAACTTTTGAACGGTAGTGTACATGATAACAGACTAAATGGGGGGGGTTATAGTAGATATGTAGATATATAGTGAGATATGGTGATATGGTTATATCACCCTCTAGTTGCACAGAAATCATGGAGATTGCCCATAAAACCTTTCTGAAAAGCTGCACCAGATAAACCAGATTTTCACCCATAGTTAGGTCATAATAGGTCACTGTGTACATTTTACAGGATTAACCCAGTAAATTGACTCTTCTAAAAGACTATGTTTCTGAATAGAACTGTTTTTGGTTGTATTTGAATTCATGTGAATGGTAGGGGCTCAGTTTGCTTTGCAGCCTATTTAGCGGTATGTGATAGTACACAATTATGCCTTCATCACTCCAAACTTCATTTTCATTTATCCAATTATCATGAGCGCAACATCTGCCCGGTGGTATGTAAGCCTACAATTTTGACAGCTGTGGTGCAAAAGAATTCCAACACATATTTACATTGACAATTTACAGGTCGATCAAATGTTAACTAACAACAAAAATATGTTTTAAAAATGTGTGTTTTAGCTAGACTGTTTAGTCTGTATTTCAAGTATGTGAAACAGAATTTTGTACAGCACTGCCTGAATGGTATTAAACATTAAGTACTTAAAAGTTTATAGTCATAGTTACAATTACTAAACTGTTCTGCATTCTCTTGGACTGCTACCCACAGAATTCCATGAATATGAACTCTAAAACCAAATCCCTCCGCCTTCCAATTAATTCAACACACAGTTTGTCATACATCTGTTTTGCATTAGCAAACAAATGCCACCACATTTTAAAAAGTATGACCCTGCTTTATAATCAGTCTGCATGAGCCCCTTAAAACGTTGGGCTGACTGTAATAAATGACTGTGAATTTATTTAGAATGTAATAATGCTGTAATTCTCTAAACAGTGACCGTTTCTAATTTCAGCTAGAAAACGTGAACTACATGCACAAGTGAATAACATCAGCGAAGGGCTTCAGCCTTTCTCTAACTGCTAGTGCTTTCAGTGCCCATCAGTACAACAAACTGGGCATCCACATTTAGAGAGTGTACGTTCAGTCACATGTCTCCATTGCACCAATGACTGCTCAGCCTGCATACCGTTGTTCAATGAAACCACAATACAGGAGTAAAATAAGACATTGAGGCAAAGCTGAGGACAAAGGCTAACTGGTGCTCTGCGTATCATTCATTCATATACCAGGGAGACTGACAGCCCAAAAGAATGGAGGACTTGGGTCAGCGGTCACTCTGAGTGGCACTAAATTAGCAACATGTGCTGCTAATTATCAGATTCCTGCAAAACTACATCATGCAATTTAATGCATCGGCAAATTAAAACTGAGAAGAATTAGTTTCTGTGACCTTGTACATTACACAGGACAGCCATGCTGAACCAACTCTGTATTAATAGGAAACACACCCCCAAACCCTTGGCCATGATGTAGATTCACAAAGCCATAGTACTGTATAGGAAACTGAGCATAACAGCTTGTAGTTCAGATTGAAAGGTATGTGTACTGATTCTTCATGCCAGCGTTTTATTTACACCTTCTTAACACCCACATTCAACTTTGGTTTATGCATTGATGAGTTTTTTATATTTGTCAATTCTCCAGGCGCTACCGTTTCATTACAGCAGGCGCTACCGTTTCATTACAGCAGGCGCTACAGTTTCATTACAGCAGGCGCTACCATTTCATTACAGCAGGCGCTACAGTTTAATTACAGCAGGCGCTACAGTTTCATTACAGCTGGCGCTACAGTTTCATTACACCAGGCGCTACCGTTTCATTACACCAGGCGCTACAGTTTCATTACACCAGGCGCTACAGTTTCATTACACCAGGCGCTACCGTTTCATTACACCAAGAGCTACCGTTTCATTACAGCAGGCGCTACCGTTTCATTACAGCAGGCGCTACCGTTTCATTACAGCAGGCGCTACCGTTTAATTACAGCAGGCGCTACCGTTTAATTACAGCAGGCGCTACAGTTTCATTACAGCAGGCGCTACCGTTTAATTACAGCAGGCGCTACAGTTTCACTACAGCAGGCGCTACCGTTTAATTACAGCAGGCGCTACAGTTTCACTACAGCAGGCGCTACCGTTTCACTACAGCAGGCGCTACCGTTTAATTACAGCAGGCGCTACCGTTTCATTACAGCAGGCGCTAGTTTCACTACAGCAGGCGCTACCGTTTAATTACAGCAGGCGCTACCGTTTAATTACAGCAGGCGCTACAGTTTCACTACAGCAGGCGCTACCGTTTCACTACAGCAGGCGCTACAGTTTCACTACAGCAGGCGCTACCATTTAATTACAGCAGGCGCTACCGTTTAATTACAGCAGGCGCTACAGTTTAATTACAGCAGGCGCTACAGTTTAATTACAGCAGGCGCTACCGTTTCATTACAGCAGGCGCTACAGTTTCACTACAGCAGGCGCTACAGTTTCACTACAGCAGGTGCTAGTTTCACTACAGCAGGCGCTACCGTTTAATTACAGCAGGCGCTACCGTTTCATTACAGCAGGCGCTACCGTTTAATTACAGCAGGCGCTACAGTTTCACTACAGCAGGCGCTACCGTTTCACTACAGCAGGCGCTACCGTTTAATTACAGCAGGCGCTACCGTTTCATTACAGCAGGCGCTACCGTTTCATTACAGCAGGCGCTACCGTTTAATTACAGCAGGCGCTACAGTTTCATTACAGCTGGCGCTACCGTTTCATTACAGCAGGCGCTACAGTTTCATTACAGCAGGCGCTACCGTTTAATTACAGCAGGCGCTACCGTTTAATTACAGCAGGCGCTACCGTTTCATTACAGCAGGCGCTACCGTTTCATTACAGCAGGCGCTACCGTTTCATTACAGCAGGCGCTACCGTTTCATTACAGCAGGCGCTACCGTTTCATTACAGCAGGCGCTACCGTTTCATTACAGCAGGCGCTACCGTTTCATTACAGCTGGCGCTACCGTTTCATTACAGCTGGCGCTACAGTTTCATTACAGCTGGCGCTACCGTTTAATTACAGCTGGCGCTAGTTTCATTACACCAGGCGCTACAGTTTAATTACAGCAGGCGCTACAGTTTCATTACACCAGGTGCATGTTGGAATTCACACTGTACATCATCTCACATTATGGCATATATTAACATAAATGTTTATTTTGGCTACACTTTCAACGAAGGCTGAGGGCAAAAACCCCTGCACCTCCATACAAGATCAACCTGCTTCTTAAAGCTAAAAACCCCTGCACCTCCATACAAGACCCACCTGCTTCTTAAAGCTAAAAACCCCTGTATTTCCAGACAGGGCCCACCTGCTTCTTAAAGCTAAAATCCCCTGCACCTCCAGACGTGACCCACCTGCTTCCTGACGACATACACATCCTCGCCTTCAGCTTTGAGACGCTCAACCTTGGCCTCTTGCAGTACGGCTTCTTTTCCATAGAAGACCTCTTCTTTAGCAAGCCTGTGGTAAAAAGGGCAAATGTCAAACATTAGTTCTATAATCTATTCTACACCAATGACAGACAGCCCGGTTTGTTTTCACTTATGTTTTCATCCTATGAAGCTAAATGAGGAAAAGAAACATTTATCTCAATGATATATATTTACTCAACATGTTCTCATATGCCAAGTCAACATCAGTGAGCGTGCCTTTTAAACTCCTGAACACCAGCTGTAATTCCAAGATTTCTGTCCATCTCTGGACACTTTACATAATGTCTCCCCTAGACCAGAAACCCCCTGCGACCACTAATGCTGCATTTGTTTATTAATTTCCAACTAGAAATCCCAATATCCGACTAGGGAAACTATAAAACGCCCTTCCAACTAGGAGTCCCATGTCGTAAACTAGGGATCGGAAAATCAACCCCCACCTCACGCCATAAAATAACTTGCCGTCACATCATCATGGCAGCTCACGCCGCAACCCACATTGTGAACAGTAAGCAAACTTTTAGACGATTTTAGCTTTTAAAACACTTCAACTTTTATTTTTCAGCATGAAATGCTTTTGTATCAGCCAACATACAGAAATAGAATGATAAACATATACAGTTAAAATGTTATTGGTGTAGTTGTTAGCCATTGTAGCTGTTTGCTAGCAAAGCCAAAACATTCCTGCGGCGGGCATCCATGACGCTAAGTCCCCAGTTGAGCAGCTCGAACGCGCTGATGTCGGTATACCATCCCCAATATCCGACCTCCCGCCATAAACGAATGCAAGGTAAAAAGCTCAAACTCAGGTAAAAAGTCTCCTCAGTTGATCAGACATTTTGTCCATTCTCATTCCCCATTCTACACAACTACGAGTGCTGACTCCTGACCCTTATATGCTCCGTCTTGGTCTCCTGGAACTATCTGTTCGCTTCATGTTTACTCTCAACATTACTCGTGGGTTGGTTTTCGAACCCCCCAAAATATCCAAACAATGGTACTGCAATTATAGCATTTTCCAGAAGTATGAAAATGTAGGGCTACTTCCTTGCTCACTCACAATATTGTGAGTGAATATAATTATTTATTATTTTGCTCAAACTCAGGTAACATCTCAATTGGCTAGACCTCTGGGTTCTACCTAAATATTCATTAGTACATTTTGTCCATTGTCATTCCCCATTCTACACAACTACTAGTTGACCCTTATATGCTTTGTCTTGATCTCATTTGTCTTGGTTTCCTATTGAACTCTACGGAAAAGTAAGTCAGGAGAAACAAACCTTTGTGATCCATCCATATCTACTGCATATCTGGCAGCAGAGTGATTATTTGAGGCTCGTTTGATAACTCAGACCCTTGATGACTTACAGCCATTTAGCCAACCATGTGTTCCATACTATTCCCATGTAATTTACAGCTTAATCTAGTCCCGCCTCTGCAATTCCCTTAAAGATCCATTCAAATGCAGAGAGGTTATAGTATCGCTTGTATGAACTTGTTTTTTTGAACTTCCCAGTCTTTTTTTTGCCCCTGTCCCAACTTTTTTGGAACGCGTTACAGGCATCAAATTCGGAATTAGTGTATATTTACAAAAATCAATAAAGTTGATAAGGTAAAACATTAAAAATATATTTTCTTTGTACTGTTTTCAATTAAATATATGCAAGAGAATTTACAAATCACTGCTTTCTGCTTTTATGTGCATTTTACATACTGTCCCAACTTATTTGGAATTTGGGTTTGTACTTCCAAACAATGGTACTGTAATTATAGAATTCTCCAGAATGATGAAAATGTAGGGCTACTTTGTTGTTCACGCTCTTTTTTTGCTATACGTATGTAGAGGAATATAATCCCAGATGGTGTTTTATCATTATCTTTACTTAGTAATAACACCTTTTTTGACACTGAAGTACAGTCAATGGAATTTTCCTTACATTCAAAATTCCATTATGACCCCTAACTAGCCTACTTATCAAACTACCGAACATGAGGAAGACATATTTAAATCAACAACATGGAAGAGATTAGATCAGTGTCTAAGATGTTAAAATTAAAATACTTAATATTTCATAGAGCCTGTATTAGATAACATTAATCAGACCTCCGCCCCCAGTAACACTCACCTCCCACCCCCAGTAGATACCACCACACCACCTTTTCAATCCCAGGGGGGAACCCTGCTAATAGGGTAAAGCAGTGTGAAAATCACTCTTAATTTCCTTGTATTTATCCACATGGGGTAGTATCAGTTCTAACTCCTGCCTGCCACCGTTCTGTCTTTAGATTTTATACTGATGCTATAAATCTGCCAATTTGCACCCCAGCTGCACGCTCATTAAGCACCAGCCGCGATAGCCCAGCTCCTTTCTGCTCACTCCGCTAATCTCCTGTCTTTACTTCATTTATTTGCCACTTTTTCTGCTGCTCCTCCACAAAATACAGCACTACCCCTTTCTAAGATTAATTGATCATCAATTTAGTTCTAATTTGGACCAAGTCAGGTGGTAAATGGGCCACTTTTACTTGATTGTTAGTGAAATGTGTGCAAGTACATTGATAAATTTTGATTATTTATCAATTACCACCAAATGAACTAAATCTATTGAATAAATTCCTGCCTGATTGTCATAATAGAGTTTGAAAATATCGCTATTGATAATGATTCCCGGCTAATAGTCTTTTCCGGCTGCAGTAGCTGGCTTGTCGGAATGACAACAAAGAATTCATTTTTCATAAAATCAGCTGCGTGTGCCTGAGCGATCCTTCATTAATCAGTAACATCATTGTGCTGATCTTCTGTAATGTGCGTTGCATTGCTCAGGAAGCCTAAACCGCTGTCATATTTCATGTCAATTACCCATAATTTTAATACGTTGCCATCGACACATCTTGTGATGCTTAGCATATGCTAAGATAAGGGCCTTAAGCCTCATTGAGATGAGTTATATTACGGTCGAGACTGTTTGGCGAGGCAGTCGCTGGGATTCAAATAACTAAACGACAGGCTAATGAAAAAATGTCCCTTGATCTTAATTTCTTATTTTCCCAGGCTGAGGCTCTTATAAGAAGGGTGGAGCTGGCTTGTTTTAAATGGACCTGCCACTGTGTTTTCCCAAAGTTAATGGAAAAGCAGCTCTGTGGAAAATAGAAAGAAGAATTAGACTCGACACACATTCAATTACTTTAATACTGCATTTTTGAGCCATGTAGCCGATGCCAGTTGGAATGACAAAACTAAATTACTGTTGTCATTTTATTAAGGGCATCCGCCTTGCACGGCACTAAATCAAATGTGCAAAATTGCAGAAAAGCCATGCACAAGGTTTTTAAAAAAAAAAACTTACAAAGGGGAAAGAGGCAGGCGGAGACGGCGGTTCCTTTTACCCGGCACGGCGGCTGTCGTTCCTGCCCAAGGTCATGCTTCCTTAATGTGCGCCCACACGCTACGCTAAAGAATATTCAATGTTCATGTACGTTTTCCCCGTCTGCAAATTAAACTCCCAGCACCCAAAAACACAGCGACTCGGGGCTCAGAAAACATACCGCAAAAAAGCTGCATTCAATTTTTATCAGAAATAAATGAATGCAGCTTTTCCACAGGATTACATGAAAGGGACTAATTAGATTACTACCTGCATCACTGGGAACCTTCCATTTCATTACTGAATATACATACGTAAAGTCTACTAAAACCAGGGACATCTAGAACATTCAAATTGACTTGCAACCCGAGAACATCCTTATAATAATGCATAAGACGGACAAAAGAATCAACCACAGCTGAGGCTTAAGAACCATATTTATGTTTATGTGCCTGACACTCCACATTTAGTTCCTGAATTAAAGAGCAAGTGCAACCAAAAAATTTTCAATTTCCCTTTTTTCCTCAGAAAACCACTTATGCTGCAGTCATACAGAAAATGCTGCATCCTCCAGTTGAGACTATGGGCCACTGTGTTAGAGAGCGAACTACCAGGAGGACATCATTGCCAATACAAATGATTATGAACACATAAAATTGTATCTGCAAGCAATCTAACCTTATAATATATGTAAAATATAAGAAGCAAGTACGAGATAATAATTATTTGCTTATCAATGGCAGAGTTGGACGCTTTATCAACAGTATGCATAACACTAAGCTAAGAGCAACAACTGCATCACTCTAATGGTGTTCCTCAGGAGTGTGCGTAAAGGACGACTGCTGGAGGGAGGCGGAAATCAATGACCTACCTCTCTGCAGGTCCATGATATTAAATTATTTTATAATCACGGCTTGTAGATTTGTAATTATGGCTTGTCAGTAACATTTAAACGGGTGGTGCTAAAAGACTGTTCAAGGCAAAACAAACAGGATTGCAATGTGAATTGCCCTAGTTTCATTCTAATCTACTGATGTCAGTTTTGTTTAATCAGTGGCAAACTCTAGGCCAAAGTAAAGGCTCTATTGGCATACATGTAGTAACCATTCTCAGTACCCCCTACACACTGTATGCTGACTACATGTAATCAATGGCAAACTCCAATAATTGAGCTCGCTCCCCAGCCCCACACACTGCCAGACTTAAAGGTGAAACCACAATTTGGCATGAGGGAAAGACAGATAGAGAGGGAGGGGGGGGGGGGGGGGGGAGAAAGAGAGAGAGAGAATAAATTATTTCTATCTGTACTCCAAATCAATAAGACTGATGTAGGATGTGTTGAGGTCAGCTACTGTTTTGACAGTGGTCTGCTGCTTTATGCCACTATCATGGTTAAGGCTCAAGACGATGTACTGGCAACAATTGTACTGGCAAGCCACAAAGCATGTATTAGAGATCTAGATATTCAGGAGTCACAACCTCCTGCCCTGCTGTGAACTGGACTTATACTACACCAATATTTAGCACACTTCACTATTTTATCAACATAAGGCTTGTTTCAGAAGAACACAAACAATGTGCAGATTTTAACATTCAATATTTTCTGCAATTAAATAGTTATGTGCGATGTAACAGAAAATTGCTTCTTTTCCACAATATTCAATTTTCATAGTGCACACTGACTAGGGTTGTAAAGTTCCAGAAAAATTTCCCTTTTTGGGAAAATTTACTTTTTTGAGGAGAATTTTGGGGTAATTTTCACATTTTTGAGGTAATTTTGGGAATTTATACTGTTGTTTTTCATAAATCATCTTGGTTTTTTATTTATTGGGCTTGTTTGAAGGGATCACTGCAAATACTTTGCATACATTGTTAGTGAGAAAACCATGGGTTTTAAGAAATGTCAACAAACATGACATTGGTTTACCACAATTGTAGGCACAATTATTTGTATGTTAACAAATGCAAAATTTCCAAGACAGTAAATTAGATAGGCCTTCATCTTTTGATGAAAATAAGGTTAAAGAAAAAAATTTGACTTGCCTGACCTAGGCTAATTACTTATCTCAATTCAGATTTCTCCATTGTCTTCCATAGTGAAACCAAACAGGAAAAAGTTACTGAATTTGCACCTTCTACCTTTTTGCATAAAGTGATGGAGAGGTACGTATTTTTTAAATAAAATAAAAAATTAAATAGCCCTTTCCTGGCTTTGTCATATATTATTTGGAACCTAAATCTGGTGGGTAATTATTGTGCCAGAAACCACTCATTGGTCCAAATCTCCACGGAAGCAAGCGTTCCTGGTAGTATGGTAAATAAACAGACCTGCCAACATGCCAACATTTTGCTAGTCTTTTCTGGTAGCTTGCTAACAGCATTGAAGAAAATAGTACTTTTATAATTTTAATTACCCCCCAAAAAAATATGTACGAGTACTGGTTATTGCTTTTAATGACAGAATCTGCTTCGTTCGCGTTCGTATATGTGCTAGAAGTGTCATTTTGAGACCGTTTTAGTTGCCCTATAGAAGTGAATGGAGAGTGACAAATACCCTATTCTGGATTATCACCCCAGGGGAGCACAGAGCAACTAACATATTTCGCCACCATTTGGACTCATATCATGGCCAGGTAACTATACACAACCCAAAGTTCTACCAAAGTTCAGTTGTGCTTTAAAGCCCCAGAAAACAAACCCTAGAATCGTTAAAATGTATGCATGGTATCACACTTGAGTGCGTTATTAAGCATCGGCCAAAGTTTGAATGAAAAATATATATAAATATGATTAAACACTGCTCAAAAACAGCTGAATTCGCTGATCAGACCTGGATTAAGATGGTCGGGGCATGGTCGTAATATTCTAATACGCACTAGGGATGTTAACAATTAATCGACTATCAATGAATTGCTAATAAGAATTTAATCGATAAGATTTCAAATTAAACGATTAACTGAACAATCTGCGGTCTTGTTTCAACGGGAGTTTTTGTGTGAAATGTAATCGTGATTTAAGGTCTCCACGCGAGAACGCCTGTGGTTTGCAATACATTATAACAAGTATAACTACTTCGTTAATGTAGCCTACCACCTGAAAAGCGTACATCCAACCGTGCTGCCAGGGCAAAGTGGATTGCGACCTACCATCACCTCAGTGTTGCCAAAGAGGGTGTGTGACGATAGACGAGCGGAGAGTAGGCTATTATTCAGAGGGTATGCAACATGGTTGAAAAGGACATGATGGCAATAAGCACCGTTGACGTTGAGGGATTTTGAGAGCTAATAAACAGGCTGCGCACATGACTCACTCCCGACCACGTAGATATGCTTAAATGTTCTTGAATAAAAATACGTAGGTCTATCTAGTATGCATATGAGGAGCCTATTCAAAACATAATAGCCTATGTTTTAAGTTGACTGTTCTAGGCTAGGTCTACTAGTTTAACTGTCGCCTTTCAATTTCAAGAGCGATTATGTTAATGCTGCAAGTGCCTAGCGGAGCAACGGTTTCGCTTGCAACAGATGAGACGGAGCGCAATTTATTTTCTGTTAAAGTAGCCTATACACTAGGGATGCACCGAAAATTCGGCCGAAAGACCTAAATCACCGAAACAACACGGCCGAAACAGAATTATTATTATTTTTTTATTTTTTTTTTATTTTTTTTAATTAAACAGAATTTTGTATGAGCAAACAAAAAAAGCAGCAGCAGCACGGTTATCTGGATAAAGAGCCAGCATGTCGGTGGGTGGTGTGGATTCAATCATCTCGGAGAAAGACCCACGGATAGCGGAAAAAAAAAAAAAAAAAAATGAAATTTTCAGAGGGGGGGGGGGGCAAAAAGATCTGCAGGTGTCTCTCTCTTGTGATTGTTTTATGTTTTTTTTTTTTAATTTTTATTTTAATTTTTTTATTTTTCATCTTTCAGCAGGCCAGTATACATTTATATTATTTATTTATTACATTACATAAGTTAATTGTTTTTTTTTTTTTTTTTTTTTTTTTTTTTAATTTATATTTTTATGCTAATTAATTATAAATTAAATTTGTAATTTTGTTTTTTTTGAATTTTTGATTTGTTTTTTTTTTTTGATTTTAGTATTTTTACAATTTGAGTATAGTGAAATTATGGTTCTAATAATAATCATTCATTTCGGTTTCAATTTTTTTTTTTTCGTTTCGGTTTTTTTTTTTTTTTTTTTTTTCGGTTTTTTTTTTTTTTTTTTTTTTTCGTTTTCGGACTATACACGCCTTCATATTCTATTTTTGTTATGCTACAATAATGCCTGTTTCTCAAATGTTACAATAAATCTTTGATTGAGGAATATAACATGCATTTTGTATTCTGTCTATCATAAGATATATTTAGCTTTTATGTTATCAATTAATCGACGATTGTTTGTTAAGGTTAACAACTATCGATTAAGGAAATTCCTTAAAATTTGCATCCCTAATACGCACACTTGATTGACATTCCTCTGTCCAAGAAGACACTCGGTATCACACATAACAAAGAATGCTAAATAGCGCAAGCGGGGAGAATTGGGGTTGTACAATATGTACCAATTACTGACGCAGAATTTGAGAGTGGCTTGTAGAGTAGCCTAGGTCAATTGAACTTTGTCTTAATTTGGCAAATTTGATAATGCATAAGATTCATTGACAGAATTATTGTATTTGATAAAACAATTACGTGTCAATTAGCCACACTCCCTGTGAGTCAAACCCTCAGTTCAGCACTTCACTACGTTTTGGAAAAATAGGACTTGTGTTCTGACAATGTGTTCTTATTACTTTCTATGCTTTAATAAATTATTTGCACTTAAACTGAGATTGACTCATTCCATGCGTGAGAGTATGCATATGAGAGTAGTATATAGTAATAATAATAATACATGCCGATAGTAAAAAGCATTTTATAATTTTTGGCCGGTAAAAAATCTGCCTGGCCAGTCATTTTTTTCATCTACCAGCTACCTTGGCAGGTAAGCCAAAAAGTTAATTTTGGACCCTACTTCCTATTATGATAGGGTCTTTATGACCCGAAATTAATTTTTTGCATCCTTTCAAATTGGTGATTTTCTACTGCAAATGCCTTTAAGACATCCTAGAGAATTAGGAAATGTAAAAATAAAATTTAAAAAAAGATTTGGAACTTTTTTTATATTGACCCATAACAACACCTAAACACAAATGGCAGTAAAATGGTAACATAATAGAATGGATACAAATTTTTAATTCCCAAATTTACAGAGTGGTAATTTTCCATGGAAAATTACAGAAGGTTAGCAGGAAAATTCCCTCCCTTAGCAACCCTAACAATGACTAATATAGACAATTTCAAGTGACTTTTATGCCAGGATATTGCATGTGGGGCAAGTGAAGATTATAAAATGGCATACATTCTAATAAATCACAACTTCTGTGCCTACACATTTTTGCCACTTCATGGATAAAAGGATTTTTATTTATTTTTTGTTACAAAATTCTCAGTGGACAGATAAGCTATCCGCTATGGACACTGCACTATTGTTCATCTTTCACCACAATAAAAAACACCGATACTGACTTCAGCTATGTGATAAGAACTTTGGTAGACGGCATACACAACAAACAATGTTGTATTACACAATGCATCTTACCA
Organism: Ilyophis sp. 1 JC-2022; assembly: GCA_022702515.1. Taxonomy (NCBI): domain Eukaryota; kingdom Metazoa; phylum Chordata; class Actinopteri; order Anguilliformes; family Synaphobranchidae; genus Ilyophis; species Ilyophis sp. 1 JC-2022. The sequence continues at coordinate 35,122,497 of CM040404.1, forward strand.
TGGCAGCCTTTGAATTCACTACCTAATAAATAAATAATTGACAACATTTTAAAGAGAATTGTGGACTTTTAACTGGCAGACTATTTTGAGATCGAACTGAACACATTGCGAGGATAACCAAGAGGAGCAATTGTGCATTGTCCAGGGAAAAAAAAGCAAAAGTACACAATCAAAAAATCTCCTATCCGGCCAGTAATGCGGTAAGCAGAAAAATGGAATTGGCTAAAAGCGAGGATGATGCAAACTAGGTTCATTCTACAGCTCATAGCTAGTACAGCAAAGCTAACTAACTAAGTAACTAACTAACAAACAGAGTGTATATGTATTACAACACCTGATTCAACACATTAACTAATAATGCTCTTCAATCAAGACCTTGATCAGTTCAATCAGGCTACAACACAGATGTGAAAAACTCCAGTCCTGGAGGGCAGTAGTATCTGCTGGTTTTCCAGGTGTTCTGGGCACCAGCGCTTTACTTAAGTCATTGATTGGCTAAATAATCCACACACCGCTTTCTCAAGGCCTTAACTGGCAACTAATTGAAAGGAAATAAAAAAAAAAAAACCCAGAGACACTGCGGCCCCACTTTTTGGGAATGACTGGACAGTGGGCACTCCTGGTCATTACAACAAATTCTTCAGCTGGACAGTATTTTTATAATTGGCACATTCCTTTTATTGCTAATGTAATTATTGACTACAGAGATACCTTGATGATAAAAACTGAAATAAAGTATAAATGTTTCCCTATTGATATGTTCATAAAAAAGCATGGTTCTAGCTATTGCCTGTAAAGTGACCATAATTTTTCAACAGAAAAGATGTTAGTAAACATCATTGTGCTTAATTAAAAACTTTTTGCAAACATTATTTCCGTTTTTTTCTGTCTAAGAAATTGGATCATAAAAATAATTATGCTGTGATAATGATAATAATAATAATAATAATACTACTAATAATAATAATATTTTTTGGGGGCATTTTGACTTCAATAGAACTGTCATCACTCAGAGTAAAGTACAGTATAAACCAGACATGGGCAAACTACGGCCCGCGGGCCATATACGGCCCGTTGGGCTTTTTAATCCTGCCCGCCGAACTTGTCCAAATTATATTATTAAATTAAATTATATTATAATTAAACCTCATTCATTTGACCTTTTCCCTGCAATGCCTGCGTTTCCCCAATAGATGGCGCACTACAGAAACATTGACCTTTATTGGAGTGTGGTGTAGGCCTATTACTCTACTTCACTTTTGTGCTTTGCCTTTTGAGCCATTCTGTAAAAATGAGCGGACCAAAGAAAAGAAAAGTGGACAATGACTGCCGAGTGTTTAAAAATGAGTGGACAACAAAATATTTTTTCACCGAAGTCCGATCAACGGCTGTATGCCTGATATGCCAAGAAACTGTTGCGGGTTTTCAAAGAATACAATATCAGCCGTCACTTCGCCACGAAGCATGCTAACGACGCTAGCAAGCAGTCAACGCAAGAACGGGCGGCTACGGCTCAGAGGTTGACGGCTAATTTACAGACTCAGCAACAATTTTTTCACCGACAAACCGCAATTCAAGAGTCAAGTACCAAGGCAGGTTTTTTGCTGGCATTCAAATTAGCAAAGGCTAGCAAGCCTTTCTCCGAAGGCGAGTTTTTTAAAGAATGCATGGTAGAGACAGCAGGTCTCCTGTGTCCGGAGAGCAAAGGCAAGTTTGAAAAAATCAGTTTATCACGCAGGACTGTGACTCGCCGTGTGGAACTTATTGACGAAGATATAGCCAGCCAATTAAACAAAAAGGCCGAGTCCTTTACGTTATATTCACTAGCGCTGGATGAAAGTAACGACATAAAACACTGCTCAGCTCCTAATTTTTATCCGAGGGATTAATGACAGTTTTGAGATTACGGAGGAGTTTTTGACCATGGAGTCCCTGAAAGGAAAAACGCGGGGAGAAGACTTGTATAACCAGGTGTCTGCTGCCATCGAGAGAATGAAGCTACCTTGGAGTAAACTTACCAATGTCACCACGGATGGATCGCCAAATTTAACTGGTAAAAATGTTGGGCTGCTGAAAAGGATCCAGGATAAAGTGAAAGAGGAAAACCCTGACCAGGATGTTATTTTTCTTCACTCCATCATTCATCAGGAATCTCTGTGTAACTCTATATTACAGCTTAATCATGTCGTGAATCCAGTTGTAAAACTGGTTAACTTTATACGAGCAAGGGGACTTCAGCATCGTCAGTTTATTACGTTCCTGGAGGAAACCGATGCGGATCACCAGGACTTACTTTATCACTCTCGTGTCCGCTGGTTAAGTTTGGGCAAAGTGTTTCAACGAGTGTGGGAGCTCAACGAGGAGATTAGGGCATTTTTGGAGTTAATGGGGAAATCCGCCGAATTTCCTGAGCTAAGCGACAAGAACTGGCTTTGCGACTTTTCACACATTAATGAGCTGAACGTGAAGCTACAGGGTAAAGATCAGTTTGTGCATGATATGTACACAAATGTTAGAGCCTTCAAATCCAAGCTGACTTTATTCTCCAGACAAATTTCAAACAAATCTTTCGCTCATTTTCCCACACTAGCCATGCAGAAAGAAGCGACCCAAAACGCGAAGAAATACAGCAAATCACTGGACGACCTGCACGGAGAATTCTGCCGTCGGTTCTCCGACTTTGAAAAAATTGAAAAGTCACTTCAGCTGGTGTCCTGTCCCCTGTCACAAGACCCTGAAACAGCACCACAGGAGCTGCAATTGGAACTGATAGATCTTCAGTCTGACTCCGTCTTAAAGGAGAAGTTCAATTCTCTTAAACTGTATGACTTTTATGCTTCACTTAACGAAGCCACGTTTCCAAACCTCTTGAGGACGGCACAGAAGATGCTGACGTTGTTTGGCTCGACCTACGTATGTGAGCAGACACTCAGCGTCATGAACATCAACAAAGATCGTCACAGATCCAAGTTAACTGACCAACACCTCGGATCTATCCTGAGAATTGCCACAACAAAAATAACTCCAGACTTTGATGCACTGGCAAAAAAGGGAGATCAACAACACTGTTCCCACTGAAACTGAACGTGAGTTTCTCTACTGTGTTATGAAATTAATGCATTTGGAAAACAATTTGTACAATGAGCCTTGCATATTCATGCTTTGCTACCTGTTAAAGGCCAAATCATTTCATGTAATGGCTTTTACATGTAATTTATATTAGTTCACACAAACACTCCATCCATCTGTTCCTGGCCCGGCCCCTCTGTCAAATTTTAGAACCCATTGTGGCCCGCGAGTCAAAAAGTTTGCTCACCCCTGGTATAAACAGTGCGTGTCTTGAGACTGAACTTCAGAATTAATTAATAAAATCTCTTTCTTTTCTTAAAGATGCACTATGCAGGATTTTTAGCCTTGCTATGGTCCCGTATTTACAATCAAAATGGGTCTCCTTCTCCGTCTGAAACCCTGCCCACTCACCTCCGGTGAAGGCAAGAGGCAACGCAGCAAGCAACATAACATTTTTAGCAACATGCATTGTTGTAAAAGAATGGTAACAGTACTTAGGCAGTGTTATAACAAGGAAATAAACACTTTTGAAATTGTTTTGAAGTTCTCAGTTCCCCTACCACATCGACTCCTGCTTCTGCCTTACCGGCTTCCGACTGCCGTCACCAATTTGCAGTTGTAATAGGGGATTCTATCGTTGCAACCTAAATGTTACCAGAGGTTTTAAGGATATTAACGTGTACCGTTTTCCTAGTGAGAGTGGATGACACAAAACGTCAAGCTCCCGTGATTAAAACACACTCCACAAAAGCTGTAGCCTGTAATCATTCATGCAGGCACAAATGAGACCTGGGGCCACATGTATAAACAGTATTGAGCAGAAAAATGGCCTCAGAAAGCCGCGTAAGGGAGTTTCCATGCAGAAATTCAGATGTATAAAATAACACGTGCTGTGAGAATCTGCATGTCTCTGCACACGCTGGACACCATATGAACGCAATGTTTGCTGTCAGTGTGATATGGCGACATAGTGACCGAAAGACAGAGGTAGAAAATGCAAAACCTTTTTTAAGCAGACTTTCCGACTTTCACCCTGAGCATTCTTTTACGCATTATTTTACTCATCAGAGTTTTATACATGTGGTCCCAGGTTGAGAAATCAGAAGTTTTAAAGAACGATATTTCATTATATAACTATCAAACCCATTTGCAAACTTGTGACCTCAGGGCTGCTTCCTGTTTTAAACCATTAAATTCAGCCATCTCAGTGCCCTAAATGTCTGGCTGAAAAAATGGTGCACTTGTTCAGTGCTTAGCTAATGCTATTCTAAACATTAATTTAGAACTGGGATGTAGACAGAATTGTACATGGAATAAGTAACATTAGCAGACCATATATTATCCATCATAGCTAGCAAATATACCCTTGTAAAGTATAAATTACTTTTTCATAAATATATTTGTATATAAATATTATTTAGTTTGTCAAATACAACATAGTTGTATTTTTATGTATATTTTTATATTACGTAGTTCTTCCTTCAATACAAAAGGTACCCAACTTTGGCCATCTAGCTACCTAGCTGGTTGACTAGAGATAGTATCACTTACAGGTCCAACAGAAAACACGGCACGTCGCATTTCTAACCCTTGCAAAACTTAAGCTGTTCCCACTGAGGAAAAGCAAATCCTAGGTTGACTCTGCTCCTTGAACGCAACCTGTAGGCTTGCTGTTTAGCTTGGCTGTAGGCGTTTGTGCTTCTTGTGTTCTTGAATTGTGATTCTTCACCTCAGCAATTGCAGTAGCCAGCTGGTTACAAACACTCAGCTGAAAACTGATCCCACCCCACAGGCTCTGTAGCCACACCAACCCCTCGACACAGAAAAGAGCACTACGCCCCCATAAATGTCCCAAACACATATTAGAATAATAAATACAGACAAAGATTGCCAGTGTACCATAGATATGACTGAGTATGATTATTTTATAATATTTTCTAGGTATAAATCCTGCATAGTGCACCTTTAATGAAGCAAGGAATAAAATTCTACAACCTTTTCAGAGGCGTGTCACTCTCCAGTGAGGGACATGACATGTGGAAATGGTGAATGTGACATTACCTTTGAGTAACAGCTGATATTTTACATAAGATGTACAGTGAACTACTGAAGTATAGTGCTAGCATTACCACCAAAAGTGGCATGCCATTGGACTGCGGGAGGAAACCAGATTACCCAGAAGAAACCGACACGGAGAGAACATGCAAACTCCACACAGAAAGGCCTTCGCCCGGGATTCAAACTCGGTAGGCTCTTGCTGTGAGGCGACAGTGCTACTCGCTGCCCCAGTAGGGCTAACAGTAACCTATCAAATGACTAATAGTGACTTGCAGTGGAGATATTTCAGTTTGGTTTTGTGGAAAAATATATAGGCTATAATGCCCATGAACTGTGCTGCCCATAGATCCACATAATATAAACACTACTAAATAAGAACAAATCTAGATAAGAAAAGGTAATGTAACAATCTAGTCTCTGTAATGATTAATTATGTACAGTAGACTGATTAATGGTTTCAGCACTTAAAAAATCTTGGAAATGTGTTGTCTACTTGTTATGTGTTGATGTTTTTTGAAAAGCTTGAGATTCACTTGCCAGTTACGTCTGTAGTCATTATAGGGGTAACCACTGTTTCAACATAATGACTGTTTAACGCCGTTAATTTTCCTCAGTGGACCCCACCTAATACCATTGTTTGGAAACATTGCGTTTGCATGGAGCAATCCCGCGACATTTTACGGAGACGTGCGTTGGGAGACCCAAACTGAAACAGGATAAAGTGACTCACTACAATATAGGGGAATGACGCTGGGGTTGCTAAGACTGAAAGACATTTAGAGCTAAAAATTAATGAAAAACAACGGTGGGAACAGACACACGAGGAGAGACGTAGCAGTGGTAAAACGAAGATACAGGCCACACACCTGAAAATAGCATAAACTATAAAAAATAAACATTTTAACATAAGTGTCCATGAAGATGAATGCTATTCCAAACATCAAGTTAATTGTTCCTCAAACTAACGCAAATTATAAAAATTAGATTATAGAAATCGTAATAACATTCCTTCCATAAAAGCCCCGATGTGTAGTTGAAGCTACATCCCAGGAGTGCGCTCATTGCACGGTCATGTTTTCACTCTAGCCCGTCAGAGGGACGGCCTACTTCAGGTCTATGCTGGTATCATGATGACAGACCGCTCGCACGAAAGTTTAACAAGCCAAACACTTACCGTCTGACTACTCCGGTCTTAATTTTTATTTGTCGCACTCGGGGATCCGCCATAACAACTGATACTGCCACCAAAATATAGAAACGTTAAATAAATCGTAGAACTTCAGCTTACAGTAACACAAAAACCCGTCTATCACAGATTCTCAGCTCTGTGATACTTTCAGGAATGTTCTGTAGTAAGATTAGGACGAAACTGCGCATGAGCAGCACTCGAATTTACGACAAGAGAGGGTAGACACCACGTGCTTTACGATTTTGGACTGCAGCAAAAGATCCTGCGCTAGTGATGGGCGATACCACAAATTTTCTTTTCGATACGATACCAAGTAATTCCAAGGCTAGTATCCTGATATCGATACCAATACGATACTTTTAAAAAGTCTTCTTGTGTACATAAAAAAGGGGAGATCTTTGTGATTTCTACAGTGAAAATTGGTCAGTGTGGACTTCAAAAAAATATATTTGAAAGCCTTTGAATCAGTATTAACATATAAAGACTTCTCTCTTTTTTCTGTTTAATAGCAGCAATTATAAAACACATGTTCAATTGTTCAACAACATTCAAGAAACGTTCAATTATATTACCTAATTGTGATAAAAAATTATAGCTGGGATAAGAGTTAAATTCACTACAGAACATTCCTGAAAGTAGCCTATTGGCAACATGAGATCTTTTCCTTCAAAACAGTAGCATTTTAGGATCTATGTTTTAGAAACACTGAGTAATGCGTATTAGTTTTCCCACAAAATGGATATAATGCAAAATGAATATAATGAATTCAGATCTTGTTTGAAAATGTGTCCATTCTAAGCCTGATACAGCCTACACCTATGTATCAGCATTACTGTAATGTTCTTCTCTTCAAGAAATAACAAGTGTTTCTGTTTGAAAGGTTAAAATAACGTAATGTTACTGTATTACACTGTATACCTGGATAATGCCTGCCTCTCTGAAAGGTTTATGTCGGAGAACTATTTTTGAATCTGGCTCCAGTTTCCTGCGTTCCCTCCCCTCCCCTGATCGCTACCCAGATAGCAAGGAAACATTGAATCAATGTTGAATTAACATAAGAGGAAGCATTGATTCAATGTTAATTTTTTATGTGGATTCTGCATCCAGGTGCTCATCGAGTTTACGTTGAATCAATGCATTGAAATAATGTTGAAACAATGTTGATGTTAACAATGGAAATTAACGTAACTGATGTTAAATCAATTTATTATCAATGTAATCTATCATAGCCCATGAAAATATAATTTTATAACTAGGCTATATTTTACCAATTCTTGCTGAAAGTAGTCAAAATCTACAAAAAACAAATCAAAATACTTTTGAGTACAAAATACATTGACATCAATTTTAAAAATGCTTTATTGATTTTAAACCTCTGCTTAATGGACACAATACATGCAATAGTAATAGTTTCATGCTGTAAAACGAAAGTTGAAGTGTTTAAAAAGCTAAACTCGTCTAAAAATAATGTTTGTTTACTGTTCACAATGTGGGTCGCGGTGTGAGCTGCCATGATGATGTAATGTTCTTTGATGAGCCGAAAACACGCATCGCCTTGTTAGGTAGCGCCGAAGAAGAAGTTTTACGTGTGAATCACAAGTTAAGCATGTGTGAATCGACACGAGAAAAAACAGCGGAATATTTGTCTCAAAATTACGTACGTAAATCCAAGCAGATCAAGCGTGTCTTTCGATCGCCAAATGTAGATTCGCCAGTTCGCAAGCCAAGCTTTTAATTTGTAAATGTATACATTGGAAACATATCTGAAAATGTTATTTGCATTTGTGAATATCATTTTTGCATTCATCCAAATGATGATTTATGAAACACAAGTTGAGAGGTTTTTGTGTGTGGATGGCAATACTTGTGGATTATTTTTACAAAACATAAATTGAGAGGTGTTTGCGTTTGGATGGGAAAAACACATTTGTGGATTATACCTACGAACACAAATTGAGAGTTGTGTGTATGTGGATGGTAAAAATAATTGTGGATTATACTTTTGTGTTTGTTTATTTTTTATATAAATCTACCTCCATAGAGCAGCACTGGTGCCGCTGAGTGTGTGTGTGGCCAAGGAAGAGGGCAGAAGGAGAAGTAGTTTCTATTCTACACAATTATTTGCTCCAACATTTAATTTTTTCACTTTTTCAGCAACAGATACGCATTCAATTTCTTTAAAAAATACATATAAAAATGACTGGATAAATAAAACACTTGGCATCGATATTTTTACGTGTGGATCGATTCTGAAAAAGGAAACGTCATCAAAGTATCAATATTTCAGTATCGATCCGCCCATCACATATTTATTGATGATATCTGTCATGCAACACAATACCAGCCATTCTTCTAAGGAATCAAACACAGAAATACAGTTTCAGATTGCAAGTAGCCTAATTGAGACCTGTTTTACACTTTTGTAACGATTGTAACCAATACATATGTAGCCTAAGAAACAACTACTTTGTGGTCTCAGTAACGTTACCACACTGAAATGTCAAAGAAAAAGAAACTGGAACTTGGAAGACTGAAGCCAAAGGCATGTCGCCAGATAAAGTGAAATTTAACATTGTATGTTGCCCGCTCGATGCTGGGTAGTGATGCAATAGAATCAGTTGACATTTTAGTTATATACATTACAAAACATATCTTTTTTTATTTATAAAGGGATTTTATTGTTGTGTCTCAGGGCAATCCCATTCAGTTGATACGCAATAGCGCATATGCTGTACCGGTAACGTTACTTTTTGAAAAACGTGGGTCTCTGAGATTAACGTTAGTATTATTATGTGGATCTTCTTTAGTTGAGTGGCTCAAACATATGGTACTATTGTTTGTTTTGCTAAAAGGTGTTTGCATTCACAATTTTCCCAGTTTGTGCGTAACTTACCTAGAGGCTCTTGGGCGTGGCCTGAATATTAACTAGCTTTCATGCCCACTCAGGCCTGAGAACTCCATAGTTGGCAGAAAGTGACACTATTCAATCTTCATTTTTTTCAGCTGTAGATGTTTTTAAAGGGTAACAAAACACGCTGGTATAGCTAGACCCCACCCCCTTTTGAAATTCGAATGAAACCGAAATCTGGGCGTGATAAGGTAATAATATAGGGGCTGAGCTCTAGGTATCAAACCACGCCCCAGCGAGTCCCTAGAAGCCAGCCGCTGCCGAGGCAAATGTCAAGGATTTTACCTTGTTAGTAAATCAGCTTTTCTCATAGTTTCATTACGCTCACCTGTTTGTCATTTCCCTTCCCCGTTTCCACACACCTGATCCCTATTGTATCTCACCACTCCCTGTGTATTCAAACCCTGCCTTTCAGTCTGTTCCTTGTCAGAACGTTGATCACTTTTTCTGAGCCTGTATTTGTAAAGCCAGAGATTTGTTGAGATTCCTGAGAAACCCTTTGTACGACTACGATTCCTGCCCGCCCATTCTGTTTTGTTTGCCTTTGTTATTTTGGTTTTTGCCTCACCTGTGCCTGCTGTTTTCTGTACCTTTGCCTGTGATTTCTCGTTATTGATTTTGGACTGTCTCACTATTCTTTTGCTTGCCGATTTTATTGTCTCTACATCTGATTACCTGGCTTTTTGACATTGGACTGGAAATAAACTTTCTTTTTTGCCTACATCCTGGTCTGTGTTTGGGTCTTTGTATGGTCCCGGACAGGGGACTGACCAGGATGGACCCAGCGGACCAGGCTCAGGTTTGTGTAGCCCTGGAACAACAGGGAGCTATGCTGGGGCATCACCAGGCCCACCTGGAAATGGTCATTCACCACATCCAGACCCTCTCCTCCAGTGTTGTGGATCTGACGATGGTTTTTCATAACTCTGCCCAAGTCAGCGCACCCCAGCAACCCGCTCCTCTGTTTTCTCCGAGCCCTCCACCTGTGCTGGTGCACGAACCTCATCTACCCATTTCTGAGAAGTACACGGGTGAACCTGGCGGATGCTGTGCGTTCCTGACCCAGTGCCAGCTGATCTTCCAGCTACAGCCCTCTACCTTCCCCATTGAGCTGTCAAGGATGGCTTACATTATTACCCAGCTGTCTGGTCGGGCTAAGACGTGGGGAACAGCTGCCTGGGAAGCCGGCTTGCCTTGCTGCCATAGTTTTGACCAGTTCACCGGAGAGAGGAAGCGCATTTTTGACCGCTCCAAATATGGTCACAAGGCTGCCAGAAAGATGCTGCAGATGCACCAAGGGAAGAGGTCAATCTCGGATTACGCCATTGACTTCCAGACCGTAGCTACCACCAGTGGTTGGGGAAAGGAAGCGCAGTATGACACCTTCCTCAATGGCTTATCTGAAAAGATCAAGGATGAGCTGCTGACTCGTGAGCTGCCTGCGACTATCGACAAACTCATCAGTCTGGCAATCCGAGTCGACTCACGTCTCCATGAGCATCATCGCTTCCGGGTTCAGGGAGGGTTCAGAGGAGTTACGGCTGATGGGCTGAAGATTGCACTTGCTCCCTTCACTCACGCTTCTCCACCACCAACTAAGACGCCGGAACCGGATTCAATGAAAGTCGGCTGCACCCACCTGTCCAGAGAGGAGAGAGATCGGAGAATGGCTACCCGTGCCTGCTTGTACTGTGGACAACTGGGGCACTTTGTGGCAAGGTGTCCAGTAAAAACGAATGCCCACTAGTGAGTCGAGGAGCACTAATGGGCGTTATCCCGGTCGAATCCTCTTCAAATCAACGGACCTGTCTGCCTGTCACTATCGAGTGGGGAGATCATTAATGCAAGTTTTCTGCCCTTATTGATTCTCGTGCTGAGGAGAGCTTCAGGGATGCCGGTCTGGTGGCCAGCTGGGGGGTTCCCACTACCAACCTCTCATGCCCCCTAGTGGCCAACGCACTCAACAGCCAGAAGCTGGCTAGCATCTACCACATCACCTCCCCATTGACTTTGCATATTTTTGGAAACCATCAGGAACAGCTTTGGCTGTGCGTCATTGATTCTTCCCAAGCACCTATCGTTCTGAGTCACCCCTGGATAACCAAGCATAACCTGAGTCTAGAATGGAGCAGTAACAAGATAGTGGATTGGAGCCACTATGTCCAACTGCCTTCATCGAGCCCACTCACCCCTTCTGAGTCCCAAGTCTTCCGAGGAACCTTCTGACTTGTCAACTGTCCCTTCTGAGTACCTGGACCTGGAAGAGTCCCGAGCTACCTCCCTGCTACCTCATTGCTTGTATGATTGTGCTATCGATCTTCTGCTTGGCACCACTCCACCTTGGGGTCGTCTGTTTGCCCTGTCTGGTCTGGAGACGGAGGCCATGACTAAACACATCCAGGAGTCATTGGCAGCGGGAATCATATGGCCTTCCCCAACTCCGGCGGGAGCAGGATTTTTTTTGTGGGGAAGAAGGATGGCTCGCTTTGCCTGTTCATCGATTACCGAGTTCTCAATGACATAACTGTCAAAAACCGTTACCCTTTTTCTCTAATGACTTCCGCCTTCAAACAACTCCAAGGGGCGATCGTCTTCACTCAGTTGGATCTGCGTAACGCCTACCATCTGGTGCGCATCTGAGAGGGCGATGAGTGGAAGACTGCATTCAATACCGCATCTGGACACTACGACTATCTGGTGATACCGTTCGGGCTCACTAATGCCCCGCTGTGTGTCCAGGCATTAGTGAATGATGTTCTCAGAGACATGCTTAATCATTTTATTTTTGTTTATCTGGATTACATTAAAAATTTTTTCAAGGACTCAGCTGAACATATCACACACGTCCGCAAAGTGTTGCAATGCCTTCTCGAGAACCAGCTTTAAGTGAAAGCGAAAAAATGCAAGTTTCACTTTCAATACACTTCTTTGCTGGAATACATCATAGCGGCCGGAAGTATTCGGATGGATCCACTGAAAATTAAGGCTGTGGTGGACTGGCCTCAACTAGAGAGCTGAAATAATCTGCAATGTTTTTTGGGGTTTGCTCATTTTTACAGGTGATTTATTCGCAACTATAGCACCCTGGCTGCACCTCTAACCGCACTTACCTCATCCAAGATCCGTTTTATTTGGACAGTTATGGCCGAAGAGGCGTTCAAGGCTCTCAAAACTTGTTTTACATCTGCCCCTATCTTAGTTCATCCTGATCCTGAGGTTGACGCCTCCAACATCGGGGTAGGGGCAGTGTTATCTCAATGCGTCGCCAAGGACAACAAAGTTCAAAAAAGTTCAAAAGTTCAAAGTTCAAAAGTTCATCAACAAAGCGAAAAAATGCAAGTTTCACTTTCAATACACTTCTTTGCTGGAATACATCATAGCGGCTGGAAGTATTCGGATGGATCCACTGAAAATTAAGGCTGTGGTGGACTGGCCTCAACTAGAGAGCCGAAAGAATCTACAATGTTTTTTGGGGTTTGCTCATTTTTACAGGTGATTTATTCGCAACTATAGCACCCTGGCTGCACCTCTAACCGCACTTACCTCATCCAAGATCCGTTTTATTTGGACAGTTATGGCCGAAGAAGCATTCAAGGCTCTCAAAACTTGTTTTACGTCTGCCCCTATCTTAGTTCATCCTGATCCTGAGGTTGACGCCTCCAACATCGGGGTAGGGGCAGTGTTATCTCAATGCGTCGCCAAGGACAACAAAGTTCATCCATGTGCTTTTTATTCCCATCGCTTGTCCCCCTACTGTACAAAATTACGACATCAGGAATAGAGAACTGCTGGCAGTGAAACTCGCACTAGAAGAATGGCAACACTGGCTAGAGGGTGCTAAAGTTTCTTTCATCGTCTGGACTGATCATAAAAACCTTGAGTACCTGCAAATTGCTATAAGACTAAAAAAATATATATAATTCTTATATATCAGTATAAAGGCACACTAACAAAAACTGAGATGAGGCTGAAGCCATCACAGAGAAGGGAACATGACACACAGTTCATGCCTGTATTGCCCAAAAGCAGTTTCTAGCTCATTGCAGAATTGCAGTAAAATCAGTTTGAACATAATTTTATTTTTATGTGACAGTCAGCTTTTTTAAATTATCAAATATATTTGGTGACATGATTGACCCCTCTAATTTCAGACCATTTTCAGACCACACCAGTCTCCAAGGTGTCATTCTTAAACCTTCACCAAATTGCTTCACAGAATTAGTTGCATTTTACAGTTGTGTGTCACCCTGGTGCAGTGTGCGGAACTAGCCACAATGGGCCTCATTCATGAAACGTGAGCAGAATGAATTTGTACGTAAATTGTTCGTATTTGTATTTTTGCCGTATTTTGGTATTCATCAACATTTTCATATCTGAGATTTGTTAGTACCTCCGAACAAAATTTACACCTGCTGTGGAGCACACGTACCTCGTTCGTAAATTCAGAATGCAGGTAAATGTAGCTTCTGAGTGATAATTAGAATATTAATAAATTTTAATTTTTTGTTAAATTCACAAGACTAAATGTAGCCTTTGAAAAACACATTGAAAACGTAATAAATTATGATTGTAAAAAGCAAACACTTTTGATTACGCCTATTAATCAATTGTAGGCTATGACGCTACTTAATTAGACCCATAACGTAATCTAATGAACACTATTTTTCCTAAATTTCTAAAAATTGAAATTCTAAATGACCTCACATATATAAAGTCTATGCTATAACACACATGCACAGAACCCCAACTGAAATAAAAAATTAATAACGTTTAATTTATTTCCAGGCTGCAATAAAGCAATGCGCTCATATGGTTATCTCCAGCTAGGCCTTTACCTTACAAGTTCATGACGCCGGTACTGACAATATTAAACTATTTTTTTTTCTTGATTGAACATCTGCTAATAAAACTTTGATTTCAGTGTCAGAATAATTCTGTCCATTTTTCTGGGCCATTATGACTTGGTGTGGACCTTTAAATGGAAGTGACAGCCTCCATATAAAGCAATTCATGGGCGTGATCACAAAATAACGTGGACACGCGTCGTGTACGAAAAAATCTACGTTTTCCACACGGTTTGATGAATCCGGCGTAACTTTCTTCAGACATGAATGTATGCACAGATTTAGGAACACTTCATGAATGAGGGCCATTATGTGCAGAATTTGTTAACACAAACAAACCTTAAAACCTATCAGCACATGACATAATTTATCTGTAATGTACACTGGCTACCTTTCAAAAGAAATAATAAAATATTGTGGCCCTCACATAAAAGGCTCAAAGCTTTTGTAGACCTTCAGATGTCCTGTGCTTATAAGCCTTCTCGTAGTTACATAGGGGGGAGGTTGGGGGGGGGGTTGATTGTGGCCCAGCATAATGATTTAAGATTTTTACAAGGTGATCTTTATTTTTTATGTCTCTTACTGTAGTTTTGTTATAGAGGCATTGTATGAGAAAAAACCCTGCTCAATATTTTTTGCATACATTTTCTGATCAACCTTACAGTTGCATAGATAACTTGTCACTTTTTGCACAATTTTTTTATTTTCTTTGAATTAAGAATCTGTAAGCTCATAACTATGAAATTTTATTTGATTTGAATGAAATTTGATAATTGGACTTGCATTATGCATTAGACAAAAGCTGTAACAACAATGCTTGGATTACTTTAACGAATCATTTTTCTATCAAAGCAAAATAATAGCCCTGAATAAATTGATCAAATTTTCATGCTTCTCATTTTCACAATCCAGACACTTATTTAAATAATTTGTATTTGAAGAGAATATAATTAAGTTCTTGTTTAGCATGACATGTCAAAAAAGTGCTAAACATTTAAAAAAAGAATGAATAATGATGCTAGCCAGATATGCATGTCATGGTTTTTGTATTTCAACAGTCTATTCAAGACTGTAACCTCAATGAACACCCCCCCACCCCCCCAAAAAAGAAAAATAATAATAGATAAAACATTTAACAGACATAATTCATGAATGCACAATTCCATAACATATTAAGTATAGTTATACACATTATATTGTTCAAGTTGTACATTGAAATGAAAAGAATGTCTACCAAATAGCCCTATCTTGAATTGAATTGAATTTATTGAGGATAGCCCCTTGAGATGAACCATCTCATTTTCGAGGGGGTCCCAAAACACAAACATACAAACAACATGTTACATACAATACAAAACTTATAATAACACACAGATACAAACACAGCTCGTCCACTCCCACCTACCCAAACCCTCCACATCCCAAAACCACCAATATTGTTCAGGAGACTAAACGTCAGTGACCAGGAGAAGTGAAACAATAATAATAATGATATGGATCATCATCATAATAGTAATAATAACAATAAGAAAAGAAAAATAAGAAAAATAACAACAAATAATAAAGAAAAAAGAATAATAAAAACAAATCAAGTAGAATACACCATTGTAGAAATTCAAATTAAATTAAAAGCATGCACAGGTTGTTTTGAGCTGAGAAAGTAAAGATGACCTAAAGCAGCGGTAGGAAGTAATGGACCTAAGGGAGCGGGGGAGGTTATTCCAGTCAGAAGGGGCTTTATATGCAAATGACCTACGACCTACTTCTGTAAAGATTCTAGGGACATTGAAACAGGGATCTTGCAAACACCTAAATGAATAGGAAGATCTACGTGGGACCAAGTACTGTTTCAGGTATGAGGGATAATTAAAATTAATACATTTAAAAATGAATTGAACCCAATGAAATTGTCTTCTAGCTTTAAGTGGCAGCCAATCGAGTGAGTCATACATAAGACAGTGGTGCGTTCTATAGGGACATCTAAGGACAAATCGACATAGGGAATTAAACACTACATTAAGAGGCCTAAGATAAGTAACAGTGGTATTTTGATAAACTATATCAACATAATCTATAATAGGTAGAATGAGTTGAGAAATTATTCTTTTCCTAATCTCAAAAGTGAAGCAATTAATCGAGCGATACAGTGAGCCAAGACAACCATATACTCTTTTTATAGTAAAGTCAATATGGGGTTTAAAGGAGAGTTCAGGATCAATCCAGAGTCCAAGATATTTAAACTGCTCCACCTTCTCGAGGGGTAAACCATTATCATAGACAATATTTAAATCTAGGAGATGTGGGCGCATATGCCTTGAACCAAACACCATGCTACAAGACTTCTTCTTGTTCAATACAAGTTTGTTATTATGAAACCAGTTTTGGACTGAATAAAAGTCTGACTGTAAGGAATTCTGAATTTGTGCTATGTCAGTATCAGAAGTGCATATGGCAGTGTCATCAGCATAGAGATGAACAAGACAATTGGAGCATGCTAGGGGAAGGTCATTGATAAAAATAGAAAAAAGAAGTGGTCCAAGAGTGGAACCTTGAGGAACCCCCCTTTCAACAATTAAATAATCAGACTGAGAACCCTGAATAACAACACATTGACGGCGATTATGAAGATATGCATTAAACCAAAAAAGAGCATTTTGAGAAAAACCAATGGAGTAAAGCTTATCAAGGAGGAAGTAGTGATCAACCATATCAAAAGCTTTGGAAAGATCAATAAAAATGGCACCAGTGAGTTGGCCTTTCTCAAAGGATGAAAACACATCGCTAGTAAATTTTTGAAGAGCAGTAGTAGTTGAGAAGTTTGGTCTAAACCCAGATTGGGATGATGATAAAATATTATGTACATTAATATAATGAGACAGTTGGTCAAAAATCTATTTCTCAAAAATTTTCGCAATAAAGCAAATAATTGAAATAGGTCGATAATTATTCATATCTGATGAGTTTCCACCTTTGAGAATAGGGGTAACTCGGGCACATTTCCATATAGAGGGAATTGAACAAGTAGACAAAGATAAATTAAATAAGTCTGCAAGGGGATACATCAATACATGTGCTGCTAGTTTAACAAATTTAGCTTCCATACCATCTGGACCTGCACTACTAGCTTTAAGCTCACACAACACATTATAAACATCCATAGGCATGATTTTTTGTAAAGAAAATAAACTATTACAAGTAGTGAAGTTTGAGGAGTCAGCCATACCATAAGAATTAGCATCATGGGAACCACAGATAGAAGTGAAATGCTCATTAAAAGCTTGGGAAATGAGTAAGGGATCAGAAATAATTTCATTGTTAAATTGTATCCGGTTTATGAGGCTTTTGTTAGTTTTATTGAGAACACGGTTCAACTGATTCCAAAACTGTCTAGGATTATTAAAATCGTGGGAAAGGCTATTTTTGTAATAATTCGATTTTGCATTCCTTGTTTTAGTCTTGCATACATTTCTTAAACATCTGTAGGTTTCCCAATCAACAGGATCTTTAGACAGGCGATATTTGTCCCAGGCTTTGTCCCGTTGTTTAAAAAGGTTGATGAGATCTGAACTGATCCAGGGTAAGTGTCTGCCTTTAACTCTAATAGACTTCATAGGAGCATGCTTATTAATAATGTTAGTGATCTCAGATTGAAAGAAGTTCCAAGCATCCTCAGGATAAGGAATTAACTGAAACCTATCCCAATCTTGTGACCTGCTTATTTATAAATGGATTCTAATTGCAGTTTAGCCTTTCAAAAAATTAACTTTCTTTAGAAATGTCAGACACTATCTGAAGTTACTGTTCAAGGTTTAAGATAAAATAATTGTAGTTGCTATTTAATCAATCATGCAAATTCACAAGTCAAACTTCTGAATGTATAATATTGGGATAGTGCAGAAGCTACTCTATCTTATGCAATTGCATTGGACAGTTGTGTTTCCATAAAGAGGCATAATCACATTGCATACAAATGCCCAGCCACCCATGAGGCCTACTGCCTGCATTTACCACCAGCACACCTGCACCAAATACATTTCCAAAATTAAATATATTGGCCCTGCAAGGGCCCCTTTTCTAGGATAGGTAGAGGAACATGGGTAAAGGTGCAATATATAAATTCTTCATTTCTGAATTTTAGAAATTACATCAACAAAGCTTATGCAGTAGCCTATTTGTTGTTGCATACTATAATAGATCTAGTTCTGCAAGTGAAATGTCCTCAGGAGAGATTCATTATTAAACACAATTCAAATAAATTTTATTTTCATCAATTCATGTGAATTAGCTCATTATTGTTTGTTTCCTTATTTAGTTATTTCAAATGCATTTTAATGTTGGCTATTTCATTTAGATTTCCGTAATGCTGATGTGTTATTAATTAACTGTAAGTCATGAGATTCTAATTAGTGCGATGATCGTTTTATTCGGTTCACAAGTAAGGAAAAACACATTTGGCCTTGTATTAGAATCTTTTGTCTAATGAAATAAACAAATAAAATCAGCCGTCATTAACTCCCATTCCACCAAGGCTAAAGGGGTCAGAAGAGGGGAAATTTACTTATTAATTTTGTGTGCTACCGGAACGACCTAATGATGTCGAATTTCAGATTTTTCATGCTGTAATGCGATTCATTACTTCGAAAAGTGACTTCAATACGCTAAAGATATTGCCTTATCTAATACATTTTTCTTCCCTGCACCCTCAACCAACCTGCTGAAGAGGGGAAGGTAACCTAATCATTGGCACCTCTGCTGTGGAAACGACACGTTATTATTTGGTGAACGAGATGAGCAAAGCATGGTATTTCCATCTATAAACTCTTGGCTGTTTTCTCCCTTTTCCCTGACCGTTGATTATTAGTATTTTCCTAGTTTTCCAAACTAATAAGTGCCACTATCAAGCAGTTGGAAGCGCTCTGAGGCAGCAGACATGCTGCTAGCCTTAATTGATATTGAACGAGCTGCTGGTAGACGAGACCAGGGCCACTGCTGGATAATTTGCAGTTTAATCAGCGTTTGTAATGAGAGCTGCTGATTAGGGCTGTTTGAAATAAAAGAGAGTTACAAGGAACGTCTGTCGGAGTCCGGTGATAATTCAGGACTAATTATTGTGATTACAGAAAACTGGATGACTTTGGGTTTCTCTAATGCAAAGAGAAACCCCAAGGATGCGAGTGAGGTTATACATGCATACATACATACATGCATACATACATACATACATACTATATACAAAAATACATAGCCTACATAAGCTACATCATACCATGCAAAATGGAAGAAATGGTGTCTACAGGGCTAGTAATGTCTTCGTTTTGAAATCAAATCAAATATTTGTCAAAGTTAAGATTCAACATATTTTAAATTATGGAGTGCATACATAACATATATTCCCCCAAAATAGACTCTTTCAATGTAAAAGCGTTTCGCCAATAGTAGCCTACTTGAGTTCAGAACCTTGGACAGCTCCGGCTTGTGCCTATCTTTGGGAAACATGATCCATTCTGTCCTTAGGATGTTACGATAATGGTTAATCGGCTAGTGTTCACTCAAAGCACATTAGTCACAAAAGGGTAGCATACGTTTGAGATGTATATATTTGTTGCAGATACTGATACTGTCCCGACAATTCGTAATGGCACTGTTAGGGTTATTATATGTATTTTCAGCCAAGGCGTAATCTGGATGCCTCTTCCACAACAGATAATATAATCGCTCAGGCGGTGGAGATCCGCAGGAAAAACTGATCAGAATTGTGGAAACATGATTATCAAACAAGGCAAGTAATTTGTAAATGAACGACCCTTCCAGATTAGTTTATGGAAAAAAACGAACCATTCATGCTGAAATGAAAAGAATGGGATCCAGTCTTTGAGCCCAGCTTCGGCTACCGTCAGAATAACAAATGTAAAATTAGTGAGAGTGTGGGTATGAACACCTACTCGTAATTAGCGAAAGATTAGAATGAACAGAAAACTGCGGATTGCGCGCTCAAGAGGTACCTGCTGTCAGCCCCGGCAGCACATCTCTCTCTCTCTCTCTCTCTCTCTCCTGTTATCAGATAGATAGGCTAACATACATTTGTAATCTCGGAAAGTCATTTATTCAACCCCGGACAGGCTACACTGATGACAATTGTGTCAAATTTAGAAAATACGAATTGTTTTTATACTCATAGTAGCCTACCTGTTTAAACGTAATCTAAGTGTGTAGCCAAAAAATAACACTATCTCCCTAAGATTATATTTTTACGAAATGTTCTAATGTCAAGTTGATAGCTATAAATATTTAGCGGTACATTAGTTGGTGAGAGTGTGGCAGAGCGATCTATTTTAGAGCGGTTTCTGAACCAGATTAGCCCCATCCATCCAGTGTCACTAGCTGTCTTGTTGAGAAAATCGGTGAGTAAACACGGCTGACAGAAAGGGGGGCTCAGCTGATTACTCATACAAATAGACTGCAAACTCCACCAGGACTCGTCGTTTTCTGAGATGGGTTTCTAACACTGACAGCTAGCGTCGCTTCTCGCGGGATCCCCTGTCCTGCTGTTCCCGCTTTGTCCTCCATCAATCATGCCATTGTGTCCGGGATGTTATATAGAGTCACTTAATATCCCCACCTTCATCTCTATTCACTGAGAGAATCATGTGCCATAAGGGCCAAACGGCTCTGTCAGAAGGGGACAGACGACATATCTAGGCATCGTTTGAGAGAGGACCTCTGTAGTATCAAAGACATATCGTTGCTCGCGCGACATCTCATTAAGACAAAAAAATTGTGTGTTTCTCTCTCATTGCCTTTCTTCGTATAAATATCGGAAATGCAACAGACGTTTTCAAGCCCCGATACCGAGTCTTGGTTTATTTTTCTACGGTCTATGGTTTGAACGCACAATATTCAGTGAGCAAAAGCCGGAAGATGTCTGGAGGCGTGGACATCTATATCTAGGTTTAGAGACGTTTAGACACGTTTTGACATTAACGGACTAGGTTAACCCCAATATAGCTCAGGTTTTTTTTTTTTATCGGGATAGCCTATAGCCTGGCTACATTCTAGTTGGCTAGAAAACCTTCACTTTTCAATCAAATCTAGACGGCGTTTCATCGAATTTTCACGGACTTTTCAACACACTGGGTATACCTTAATTATCTCCGACAATGTCCACCTGTGTCCTCAAACTAGGCCTACTTATTACTAGACAAAATAATGCATCCTGTATATGTTTATGTTGTTTAACATTATGCTATAACAAATTCCGTATCCATATTTTGAAAGGCACAGCAGAATGCTCTGGATATATAGTGTATAATGAGTGGGCGGCCTTTAATGAAGGGTTCCCTGTAACACATTATTAGCAATAAATCTACGCCATTTTATGTTGGTTAAAATCATTATGATCATCATTGCTATCATTACCGAACTCATTATTCTTGTGTTACTCTCAAAGTAGATTTATTATTACACCAAACATCCCGCCACAGGTTGAGGAAAGTGAAAAGACTTGATAAACTACCTCTTTCATACCGTAATTTTGGACATATATTACACATTTCCAACAAATTTGAAATTGACCTTTTAATTAACTGCCTAATTTGCAAACGAGGATCAACCTCTTAACTAATCCAAAGTATATTTCATGAAACTACAGCCCAATTATGTATTAATCAAAAGTGCTCTGTATGAATAGCTAGGTGTAGCAATTCAATCACAAAACACATAGCCTACTGTATATGAAGTGAAAACCTCATAAAAATGGCATTTCCCATCGGGAAAGCCAACTCAGTGAGTTGATTGCTCATACTACACATGCTTCCGATTGCTTTTGTTGGCTTATTGGTTTTGGGAGCAGGTTATGCCTTTTATATCTGAGATTAAAAAAATAATGAAATCACTTTTTAATAGCGACACCATGGATTTCTTCTAGTTCACGTGTTGCATAGTCTCGGTTTTGTTTCTTTATGCCCTCTGCTTAAAATGGAGACATCATTTTGCTCAGGCTGGGCCCGTATTTATGAACGTTTTCTGACAAATAGGCAGCCTTGCCACGCTTGAATGCCTGCCTTTTTCCGCACTTGGCTTGTTTACATAGAACTAGCGCCATTTCCAAGGACTGAACCAATCACTGGCGAGGAAGAATCATCTATAATCCCTTAACAGGTCACGAGACAGTTAAAAATGTCTGTGCACGGAGGATTAAATGCCCATGTCCAAAAATTCCTTCCCCTGGACGGGACCAATACTTTCAGGTAGCATGAAGCAAATAGAGAGGATGCACCTTGCACACTGAAAAAAGCTATGTGTGTGTGTGTGTGAGTGTGTGTTTGTGTGTGTGCGTGCGTGCGTGAGCGCACCTGTGCATGTGCATGTGTGTGTGCATGCGGGTGTGTTGTAAAGCTGCATTTGTACTCTGTGCCATTAAGCATGCTGTTTGCTTCAATAAACCATTACAAAGTACATAAACCATTGCAAAAAAAAAAATGCATATAGTTCACTATACTAACCATAGTTTTGGCTTGGGCTTTTGTGTATAACTTAACATACTGAGTTGGCTTTAGTCAAAAAGGTGGGATTTGTATTTCAGGATAGACTAGTTTACCTATCATGCTATGGTATTTACCCAAAAATAGGCGAGGTTCGTCATGGAGAAATGCATGCAATCACCATATACTAACTCAGCAACTGTTAAATTGACTTTTTATGACACATAAAAAGGGGGATTATTTCCTACAAATAGAGAGGCTTCCAACTAGATCAAAATATTGTATGAATTTTGCCATAATTTATTTGATCATTCCACATTACAGAGCTTTGAATTGCTCAAATGTGATAACAAGTACTCAATTCAGCTAATTATGTAAGTAGAATTAGACTTAGATAAAATTTCACCAGCATGCAGTCGTTCCTTGAATGAAAAGTAATTTGAGTGAGAATTTGTTGTATCTGTCACAAATATCCCCAATTAGTGTCAGTAATTATTTGATAGTTTCTGCAATTACAGCTTAAACGGGTGAATTTGGGACTGTGGAGGTCCCTAATTGGCCTAAATTTGATATTTTGCATATTTGCATAATGAGAAAATTGGTTGAAAATTGTGTTCATTCATTTGTGAAAAATCCTATGAATTTTATGAATTTGAAAGCTCTCTTCCCACAGTCTGTGACTTTGCCAACTGATCCCAGAGGAGGTGACTAGAAGGTACCCAGTCGGCACAACGCCAAGTGCAGACCATGGCGAACGGCCTGGGGAGGGCAAGGTTGGGGGGGGGGGGGGGGGGGGGATTAAACTGAACGTGACATCCGCTTACTTCAAGAGCATGTGCACCAAGAGATGACGGTTTCACTTCAACATTCATTGAGCCATGGGTGGCTGGATTGGGCATGACGACATTGCTTTTAGGATAGTGTGCAAGTTACAGATGGCTTGAGGTTTGTGGTCACTAATCCAGAGATGCTTATATCATTATCAGTGTTTTCATACAGATAATTATGGGTGTAAATAATGGGTGTAAGGAAAGTTGACAGAGTCTGACATTTTGTCTTGACATTTGTTAGGGATTTATAGTCTTTTATTGTTGAAAACAGACTGGGATAATTTTAAGTGTAGGCATCACACAGCCCACCACAGATATGATATACAGATATAAATGCCATTACAATGTGAAAGATCTGTTATCCATAGGCTCCATGCCATTTTATAGCTTTAGTAATTGTTGTGTGCATTCGGCTTTTCATAAAGATCATTGTTGGGTTATGCATTTAACAGTGCATTTATTTTCAGTCAACTGTGTAAGAACACTACCACAAACAAGAGAATATGCCATTTCATTCAACATTTTAATCTATAATATCTATAGCAAACAATTTCAGTCTATACTTT
Source organism: Ilyophis sp. 1 JC-2022 (assembly GCA_022702515.1). Lineage (NCBI taxonomy): Eukaryota > Metazoa > Chordata > Actinopteri > Anguilliformes > Synaphobranchidae > Ilyophis > Ilyophis sp. 1 JC-2022. The sequence goes on from CM040404.1 coordinate 35,146,441, forward strand.
TTCCATTCAATGCGTGACTGCTGAATGGTGTAAACAGATTTATATTTGGTTGAAGTCTTTGTTATTATTTCATTGAATACTAATAATCATAAACGTTTGTGGCTCACTCCGCCAGTTTCAAAGTCCATAAGAAACAGCTGGCTATTGCAAAGGTGTGCTATCTATTTAAGAATGGGACAGCATGGCCTCATTAATACAATACGAATTTCATCATTGCAGAAGTACGTTTTTACTTTCTCCTCATTACGTTAAATTTGAGGTGGGTTCATTAGAAACACAGCATTTCTTTGCACAGCCAAACATAACTTTCAGGAATACATTGCCTAGTGTACATAATAGCTTGCAAAGAGACAATGATTTTGTATCCTCATTTTTACAGTGTTACATTATATTGTAATGCTGGTTCTCATTTTGCAGAGGGAAATACCATTTAAAAAATATTATTTATTAGTATTCATAAATAATTTGCCATTGTGTGAGGCCATATAAAAAGAAAAAATGGTTCATGTTTTTGCAAGCCATACAAATTTGAAATAAATGTATTTAGTATTGTTTGCATTACATACATGTAATTAAGGTGCCTTTCTCATGCATTTATGGTTCATCACATAGACATTTTTAATCGAGACAACTATTTCTTCACTGTAATTGGTAATGATGAATCATATTTTGTAATTAATTAAAAAAAGTAATGTCTTGAAATAAGTAATGATTAGATAAGTAATAATTTTGAGGATTGCAGTCCTAACTTGTATTGATATTGAACCTGGTTGCCTTTATGCCAATTGCCTTTTGTACCATTGGTCATTGAATCTAAAAGGTCAAGTGAAGATCTTTTTAAATTTTATGACATTTTAGAAAAAATGCTCCCATAGCTTTAAAATGGTTTTGCTTAATATTCTGATATTAAGGGAGCAGTTGTCACAATAAAACAGAATTCCACCTAAAACGTTTTACGAAAGCCTGAATACAATAATTTTCCTAAGTCTGTCCTAACAATCCTACCATTCCTACCAGTACCGATATGACTCCACGTGAAACACATATAACTATGTACATATACGTATATTATAATTACAATAACTTATTAGGGGGTCTTATCCTGAAGCTGCATTCAGGCATGGGGATGGTGTGTAAGTGTCGTGCTCTGAAGTATCTGAAAGTTGACCTTTGCACTGTGACCTAGGTCTCTCGGCTTTCATTTTAACTGTGACAGAGCTGGGAATATTCTATATTATTCTTTTGGTCTTAGTGTCTTCCCATTTGGGACACAAATCAAGCCTTACTGCCCCTCTTCTGCTGCACGAGCATTGCCTCTGTGAGTTTTCCGCCATTTTCTTTTCTGAACATCTGTGTGAAAGAAGAATCTGCTTTATCACAAACAGACTCACACTCAAAACTCTGGTGCATCATTTTGTTAGAAAATAGACTCATCTTCATGATACAGGCCTCTCTCTATGTGCCATTTAACACAAAGTACTATTTGTGCTTTTTTGAAATGTATTTTCTTTCCAATCATGTCTGCAAATTATACATATTCATCAGTTATCATTGTGATATCACTGTGAAAGTATTTTGTCAGGGGGGACAATGTGACAATGACCAAAACAAACACAATCATTTTGATTTACTGAGAGAAAGAGTCACACACAAAATACCCATTATTTTAATGCACACAGGAAGCTCATAAAACAGAGGCAGTAATGATTCTACTATTTCATGGGATATTACACCATAATGACAATAATCCTCCCATTTACATCTGATGCAGCTGAAGCTCCTGGAATTAACTTCAGCCTTATAATACCGCAAGTAATTTAGGAATAAATATGAAAAAGCAGCCAGGGCTGAAGTAATGAGTTTTTACAGTAGCCTTGAGATATTAAGTGCTGGGGGGTGGCTACATTTACCCTCAACAATTACAGTTTGTGGAAGAAGAAAATGAAGAGAGGAAGCAGATGAAAATATACATAAAGTCCACAAACAAACAGAGAAGAAAATGGCGGAGATAAGAGGTGGTGCCATGAGAGCTAATACATGGATGGCTGGACTTCAGGGAGGGGGGGTTCTTTTACATAAAAAAGAGCTAAAAATGCATTCCTCCTGTTGTGTATGTGATGTCCATTATTGCCTACCAACCTGACCAAATAATAATAATAATAACAATAATAATAAATAAAAAAACATGGCGACTCAAAAATTTCATACTCTCATAATAATAAAGCTCAGTGGATGAGAGCAGATGTGTTTGACTCTGCGTATTTGACTCTCAGAGTTAATGGGGATAAAATAGCTCAGTGGATGAGTGTAGATGTGATTGACTCTGCATATTTGACTCTCAGAGTTAATGGGGATAAAATAGCTCACTAGATTTGTGTAGATGTGATTGACTCTGCGTATTTTACTATCAGAGTTAATGGGGATACAATAGCTGACTAGATTTGTGTAGATGTGATTGACTCTGCGTATTTGACTCTCAGAGTTTATGGGGATAAAATAGCTCAGTGGATGAGTGCACATGTGTTTGACTCTGCGTATTTGACTCTCAGAGTTAATGGGGATAATATAGCTCACTAGATTTGTGTAGATGTGTTTTACTCTGCATATTTGACTCTCAGAGTTAATGGGGATAAAATAGCTCAGTGGATGAGTGCAGATGTGTTTGACTCTGCGTATTTGACTCTCAGAGTTAATGGGGATAAAATAGCTCAGTGGATGAGTGTAGATGTGATTGACTCTGCGTATTTGACTGTCAGAGTTAATGGGGATACAATAGCTCACTAGATTTGTGTAGATGTGTTTGACTGTGTATTTTACTCTCAGAGTTATTTGGGATAAAATAACTCAGTGGATGAGTGTAGATGTATTTTACTCTGCGTGTTTTACTCTCACCATTAATGGGGATAAAATAGTTCAGTGGATGAGTGCAGATGTGTTTGACTCTGTGTATTTTACTCTCAGAGTTGAAGGGAATAAAATAGCTCAGTGGATGAGTGTAGATGTGATTGACTCTGCGTATTTGACTCTCAGAGTTAATGGGGATAATATAGCTCACTAGATTTGTGTAGATGTGATTGACTCTGCATATTTGACTCTCAGAGTTAATGGGGATAATATAGCTCAGTGGATGAGTGTAGATGTGATTGACTCTGCGTATTTGACTCTCAGAGTTAATGGGGATAAAATAGCTCAGTGGATGAGTGCAGATGTGTTTGACTCTGCGTATTTGACTCTCAGAGTTAATGGGGATACAATAGCTCACTAGATTTGTGTAGCTGTGTTTGACTCTGTGTATTTTACTCTCAGAGTTATTTGGGATAAAATAACTCAGTGGATGAGTGTAGATGTATTTTACTCTGCGTGTTTTACTCTCAGCATTAATGGGGATAAAATAGTTCAGTGGATGAGTGCAGATGTGTTTGACTCTGTGTATTTTACTCTCAGAGTTGAAGGGAATAAAATAGCTCAGTGGATGAGTGTAGATGTGATTGACTCTGCGTATTTGACTCTCAGAGTTAATGGGGATAATATAGCTCACTAGATTTGTGTAGATGTGATTGACTCTGCATATTTGACTCTCAGAGTTAATGGGGATAATATAGCTCAGTGGATGAGTGTAGATGTGATTGACTCTGCGTATTTG